>JAZGTJ010001902.1:0-48248 GCA_036877575.1 Botia almorhae
GAAAAAGGCTTGAAATGTCAGTGAGAAATCTCAGGTGCGCTGCAGGTGTGACAGTGAATGTAAAACACAATCCACACAAATGATGAACGAATGACGCAAAATACATCATGTGTTTACATATTTATATTGATATATATACACTGATTATATCATATATATTGATTAGAACATTTATTTTACATTGACACTCACAATGATGTGCTGTTTGTACACTAGAGGGCGCGCACATATTTGTTATTGCCCCTACTGTATTTAATTCAATTTTTATACTTTGAGTTAGGTTTTGTGTATTGTCTTTTACTTTGTTGTGTATTTCGCGTTACTGTGTATAGTTTATTCTTATTTTCTTTCTGGTTTATCCCTTATTGTGTATTTTAGTTTTTTCTTTTTAATGTATTTTTTACGCTTTAATGTATTTTTTAATGTATTTTTTTACACATTGTTTTCTTGAGCGGAATGGATAACATAAAAATTGTATTGTACAAAATGCCTATGACAATAAATATCCTCATCCTATTAACTTGTAGCATTTGCTATTTGTGTTTTCAGAGAGCATCTAAAATCACTTAGTATGGATCAGGCCAAAGCAATCGAATCCATAGGTTACATTACATAGCTTGATTTTATCTACCCGAACTATAAAACCAGCTCGTATATATGACAGCCATATATTAGAAACTGGCTCATGGTTATGACCCACGATCAGGTGCAAGGGCTGGTATATTGTTGTCATGTACAGTACAGCCTCCTCAAACCTTAAGCAATTCATCATTTTATTAGTCATGGATTTTAAAAAATGAGATGAATACTAATGTTAGACTTTGGGTTAAATGGCTGTGAGTGTTTAAGACTCAACAAGAACCAACCCAGATGAAAAGACCCCATAAGAATGTTGAGGAGGATCATAGAATGCATGTCACTATGATGTCACAAAGAATCTAGAACTTCTCTGAGTATGGGCTGTATAAGGATTGTTGTAAATGTGACATTCCTCTCATCTGAGTTTGAGCAGTTAAGACAGATAGCTGACAGCATGGAGCCTATGACGAGTGTGACAGCCTTCAGTATTTTTAATGAAGTTCGTTTACGAGAGGAACACACTGATGTAATCATCAGAGTAAATGACACAGAGTTTAAACTGCACAAGATCATCATGTGTGGCTGCAGCCCTTATTTTAGGTGAGGAGCAAAAACTGAGTGCTAATTTTAAAGATATTTCACTGTGTTTGTACAGTATTTGCTGCGGATCAGACCTCAAGCACCAATATTCTGTCATCATCAGTAAAATGTTCTTATGCGTAAAGTCTTCACATCTGTTCACAGAGCTCTTTTCTCCACCAACTGGAACAACAGAGCAGAACATTTCTATAACATTCCAGGAACATCCCCAGAAATGATGACGCTTGTTATTGAATACGCATATACCAGATCTGTAACCATTACTGAGAAAAACGTGATGGAGCTTTTGGTGGCAGCTGACCAGTTTTTGGTATCAGGTCTGATGGATGCCTGCTGTGAGTTTCTGGGGTCCCAGCTGAGCCCGGAGAACTGCATCGGCATCTGCAGGTTCACACAGGGTTTCTTATCCTGCTCAGAGCTCCACAACACAGCACAACTCTACATCCTGCAGCACTTTGAGGAGGTGCTGCAGGTGTCTGAGGAGTTCCTGGAGCTTCCACTGGAAGATCTTCTGGAGCTGGTTGGTCGGGATGAGTTGAATGTCCAGCAGGAGTTTGTGGTTTTTGAGGCCATCATCCACTGGATCAATTATGCCCCTGAAAACAGAAGAACACACATTGCCACACTACTGCCTAAGGCAGGACTTCCAAAATCACTCTTTAAACTGGCCAAGTGTTTAAACGGCATAAAACTTATATAACCTCCAGACTTTAAACCCATCTTTACGTTGTTTTCACCTTGTTGAGTGAGCTATGTTAGGCCAACATTGAAAGCTTGTCCTGATGAGTTTTCTTCCTCTAGCTTTGTTTAATTGTGATATTGGTGGTTGTAGGTTCGAATGGGTTTGATGACAGCTGATTACTTCATGAATAATGTGAAGTGCCATCCACTGGTGATGGACAATGAAGCGTGCACACCCATTATCATCAGTGCCATGCAAGCCTTGTTCGACCTCAGTATGGACAGTCCCTCCAGCCTCACAAGTCCACTGACCCGCCCACGTCTGCCCTCTGAAATCCTACTGGCCATGGGAGGCTGGAGTGGCGGTGGTCCCACCAATAGGATTGAGGCATACGATGTGAGGGCAGACTGTTGGGTGGGTGTGCCGGAAGAGGACGAGGGTCTCCGAGCGTATCATGGCTCAGTTTTCCTGGATGGGTTTGTTTACTGTATTGGTGGTTTTGACAGTGTGAATTATTTTAACAGCGTCAGAAAATTCAGTCTCATCACTCAGAGCTGGTTTGAGGTGAGTAATGTTCCTCTTCTATCACATACTGTCTTTGCATCTCAATATGTTTTCTCAAATTATTTTCAACAATTACTGTAACTTTGGAATATATATATATATACATATATTAGGGTTTGGTGTAAACGTGGCTTTGCGAACAACCATGTGAAGGGAAAGCACAAGGTTCTGTTTCAGACGCCTAGTGAGTTGCCTATATAGGGAGCATTTTGGTCTTTAGGCTTTGAAACCAAGCCATTCCAGCTCATAATTTTAGGTTGTAAGAATGTTTCCCTAACATTCCCTCCAGTGTTTTAGACATTGTATTACCATTATTTCTTGGTTAAAAGAACATTATTTAAACTTTTCTTAATTTTGTAACGTTTTCAAAAACTTATAAGAACTTACGAATAACGTTTTTGATTTATATAGCATAAAATGTTAAAGAATTCTACTAATGCTACTGCAAGAACGCATTTGATAACTTTGAGAGAACATTCCCTATTAGTTGTGATGGTACAGTCCATGTGACTTACATAAAGTCCATGTATGTATCATGTCAATTGTCATATTTATATATCATGGTATTTGAATGGTACTTTGAATGGTTACGGTCATACTGCAGGAGAATCTATAATCCACTGTACACTTCTGTTACGGTTTGGATAAAGAAAATGTGATTCAGTCTGTTGGCCTGTAGGTGGCTCCCATGTATGAACGGCGATGTTACGTGAGTGTGGCGGTGCTGGACGGGTTCATTTACGCCATCGGCGGACATGACGGACACGATCGCCTGAAAAGTGCCGAGCGCTACGATCCCCAGAGCAACCAGTGGACGCTGATAGCGCCCATGCATGAGCGGAGGAGTGACGCCAGCGCCACCTCGCTGCAGGGCAAGGTAAAGACATTCAGCTCACACTTATGCAGCCTGTAAATGGAGACAGACAATTAAACACGGTTTCTCTGATGAATTGTACGTGATTTACGGGCTTGTGATGTTGTGTTTGTGTGGCAGGTGTACATCTGTGGAGGTTTCACTGGGGCTGAATGTCTCTTCTCAGCCGAGAGCTTCAATCCTCAGACAAACCAGTGGAGTCTTATCACCTCCATGAGGACGCGGCGCAGTGGTGTCGGTGTGATCGCCTATGGAAATCTAGTTTATGCTGTGAATATCTCACTCACACACACACACACACACACACACACACCTCATGTTTTCTGCGTTCTACAGATGTAATTGTTATACTGTACAGACTGTATTTTCCCCAAAACCCTTCTCATAAACCCAGCAGAAACCTTTCTGCATTTATAGATTTTCAAAACAAAGATCATTCTGTATGATTTTTAAACTTGTTTCCTCATGGGGACGTGAAAAATGACATTTGGTCCCCGTAAAGTGCTAAATTCCGGGACCACACACACACACAGAGAATCACTCACATGTAAATACTGTATGACTGTAAACATCTCTAGGTGTAAAGTTTGCATATACTTATAAAGACACACATGGCTGCACATGCAGATACAGATAGACTCGCTGTGGATGTGTGAAAGCTGAATATAAATGAAACTGGTCATTTTTCAGGTTGGTGGTTTTGATGGTGCGAGTCGTTTAAGGAGCGCAGAGGCGTACAATCCTCAAACTGACAGCTGGCATGATGTTGAGTCTATGTTAAACCCCCGCAGTAACTTTGGCATTGAGGTGAGACTGGGACCTTAAAAATCCCTACGTTAGCCAACGTTCTGAGAACGTTCCCTGTTAGCTGGGTGGCCCCTATTGACTGTCAGCTAAACTTGGATTACACAAAACCTTTTAAAAGCCACTTTACACATAGAGATAAGATTGTAGATCTAGTAACTCTAGAAAGTATTAATGTAACTGTAAGTGTCTGCTGGATTTCTGCGCCGGTGTGAGATTTACAGTGTTCCCTCAGATGTAAAGCCTCCAGCATGTTTAATGTTTGATGTTCATCTTTCATGATAATCAGGTAGTTGATGATCGGTTGTTTGTTGTGGGCGGGTTTAATGGCTTCAGCACCACATCAGATGTGGAGAGCTTCGATGAGAAGACAGGCGAATGGTAAAAGATCTCACAGCGCATGACAGCGACTCTAAACGAGACTTTTCTCGGCACATTTCAGAGTGTTTAAATGTTTAAACACTATGTTTCACTCTGTGTCTGTTTCAAAGCCTTTACGTGATGTATTCTAATGCTCTGGTTGTCTTCACAGGTGTGATGCTTGTGACATGTCGGTTTTCCGCAGCGCTCTGAGTTGCTGTGTATTATCAGGATTACCCTACGTGAAGCAATACACAACACGAGACACAGTCCAGATGCTGGAACAGCAGTCAGACAGAGAACCATTGAACTCCAGTAGCATTCACACAGTCTAACTACAAATGTTTCCATAGCAACTGTGGTGTGTCACCTGATGACAATAAATGCAAGTGAAAAAAAAGAGTTCTATATTCAAATGTCTACACTTCCACTCAGGGGTGCTGTGGTGTAGTGTTGCAGGCTCAACCCTGCAGATATTGATCATGAACTATCTAGAGTGTTCTGTGAGGATGTTCTGGGTTTATATTCTGTAAGTTTGGGGGAAAAGTTTCTAAGCGGCTTTTAATTCTGCATGTCAACGAGCCAAAGTTAAAGAAGAGCGCTGATCTGCTATCGGGCAGACTATACTGTAATATACTGTATACTATACTGTATAACTGTAAACAGATGTTTTATTTATTCTAAATGATTGTGATTTACTGGCTTCCCAAAACTTGATATTTCAAGGTGACCAGTGAGTAAGTCCTACAGGGTTAAGAGTATAACTCTGGTCTTTGAGTTTATAAACTCAGTGAGAGACAGCTTTGAATGGTGACCCCGTTATCACTGTCCACACATGGACATTGCAAAGAAAGATTTGTGCTACATTAAACAAACAAACCTAAATATATTTAGCAGCGTCATTCTTAATACAGTCGAAAACGTGCGTGCGTGCGTGCGTACGTGCGTGCGTTGGCTCCGCCCACCGGTGGGCCTCAGCAGTATTCAGTCTCTCACAGATTGAACAGATACGGACAGACAGCAGCGAAATCAAACGCGCTGTCAATATACTCGATCAAACACTATAAATATCGATTAACACGACACGGTCCTAATCCACGGAAGATCTGCAGCTCGACGGTAAGACACTTTCACACGCGTGTACGTTCGTTTGTTCCCCGCTGAGAACAACTAGACTCAGTCGCTGTTATAGTAATGACATTAAACGTGTGTTATATATATGATCGTAACTGTTCGTCAGTCTCAGAAGCTTGTTTGTGTTTGATTCATTGCGTTTACCCCTGAATTCACTGAGGAACTAATGCTGTCTCTTGTTGTTCTCTCTGAATAAAGTTGAATTGTCTGTCTGACTCAACCGTAGTATAAACACACAGATGTCTCTGATCGGCGCTTTACTGCCGCTTCTTTGATTATTGATTTTTAAAGATACAGTGAGCATGACACTGTCGGGTTACTGCTGTCAGTCGTTGTATTTCCACCCAGGATGGACAAACGACAGAAGATGCGGTACAGTAGCTGTCAACGGAGATCTCCGAGTATTTACGACATTATTCGGTTCGATGGCGTCACTGTGACGTCACGGCGCATTTAGCGTTCTGTCACGTTTGGGGTATTGACATATTTAGGATCAAGTGTATGACCGTCAGAATCATGTAGGATCATACACCTGGGGGTCATGTCATGATTTTAAAGAGCTGGGCCGCATATTGATCTACTTCTATACTTTAGCGTAAACCCTCAAATGGACCGTGTTGACATTATGGCATAATGTTTAGGGTGCCTTGTTTGGGTCATGTAGTAAACCAGCTATAGTCTGTTGTAATTACTTGACCTGTTGTGATCTGTTAAGCAGCTGCTTGTGTAACCAAACCGTACTGCTCAATACTAGAGTACTAGTTACCAAACACTTAAATGTCTGGAAATACCAGCAGATGTGTTTTGGTCTTTCAAAAGGATCCATCACAGGGCATGTGGCATACAAACATTTCACAATGTTTACGTCCAACAGACCGTGTTGAAAGTGAGCTTGAACATTCAACATTTGCTCGCTGGTATGACAGTCCCCCAGCCAACCCCGACTGTTTGCATTGAGGTCATGAGTCTCACTTCATATGTCCGGCCAAGCCCCATCATGCTGGAGGGAGACGGTGACATCTTGAATGACTGTGCAGTATCTGTGCGAGTGTTTCTTTTGAATGACAGCCAGAACTGATTCCATAAACATGCCGTTGGGAAACGAGGGCTCGTGTTTCTCCTCAGTCTTCGAGGGTCCAGCGTGACCTGTGGAAGAGTTGTGAAATGGCAATGCAATGGTTTATTTGGTAAACAGAGAGGGTCCTGGGGTCTGATTTACGCCATGTGGGGGACTTTCCACATGAATAACACACTTAACCTTTAAGCCATGCGAGATGTAACACCCAAAGACGGCCCATATTTGTGTCCAAAATAGGATTATGATATTAGCGATGTGGACACAAGCAGAAGTATTTTAAAACAGGAATGAATTCGTTACATTGTTGAACTTGAATGTTGCAGTTGGGATCAGATCTAATGGATTGTTTTCTTATTTTACAGTGTTTGGAAAAGCCTCTTCAGATCAAGATAATAATTCATATTTGCAATGGAGGAGCTCCATGTCCACTGTCTGAAATGTGTGAACCGACGATGTATGATAAGACCAGAGGTTAGCGTTTCCTGTGACATCATAGGTTGCCCTCTTGTGTGTGGAGCCATTTTCCACTCATGCAAACTGAATGAACATCGTTTACTGTGCCCATATGAAAGAGTGCCATGTCTCAACTGTGGATTTGGGTGTCCGTTTACCGTTCCCAGGATCAAAATGGCCCAGCACCTTAAAACATGCCCAGCCAGCATTGTGTGTTGCACCATGGAATGGAACCGTTGGCCGGTGAGCTACGCAGATCGCAAGTCTTACGAGAACCTGAGCAAGGACGTTTGTGACGTCGAACAGCTCGACATGGCTTTGGCTCTTCAGGATCAGCGCATGCTGCTAGAGTCATTAAAAGTGGCCACCACTTTGACGAAGAGCATGGAACAGCAAAATAAAAGGATAAACTCCAGCCCTCAGGAATCAACACTGGAAAATGAGTCGATTGAAATGGAGGAAGAATATACAGTTCCAGTGGAGAACAGCAGAGACTCTGCAGCTGCTCTGGATGTTCTCAACAGTGCAAAGAATATTGACTTGATTGTGGAAGATCTCAGTGGTCAAGAGAAGAATGGAGTTTGTGTCAAGAATGATGATCAGAACTTTAGGAATGAAGAAATGAAGGAAAGTGACACCGATTCAGACTCCGAGCTTGGAGCTGTAGGTGGAGCTGACTGTCCTTTTCCTGTAGACCCGGAGGAGGAAGGAGATGACTGGCTGGAGGACAACAGATATGTTGAGTCTTCTGAAGGAGAAGAGGAAGTGAATGGAGGGATAGAAGTTAATGGACTCAATGGATTTCATGATGAAAGTGATGATGACAACAAGGACAATCTTGAAAGCGTTTTAGATGCCTCAAGAATCAATGGTTCCTCAAATCTTAGGCAGGAGTTGCCCTATCATTCCATGCCAGTTGTAGCACGGGAGCCAGAAATGGCCCACTTGGCCCAACTACCTCTTCCTTTGCCCATCCCTCTGCCTAACCTGATGCACCACAACGTTTTGCACCAATTGCCTTTTAGGATTGAAGACCGCTGGCTGGAACGCAAGCTAGACAACCTCAAGGTACTCAGGGGTATGAACTTGTTTACAACCAATGGGCAAAAGGCTCTGTTGTCTGACCCCCGTTTATTCAAAACCAAGATGCAGGACAAGTCCGTTGATACATCTGACCTTGAGGTGGCAGATGATCCAATGGGTCTACATGGTATTGACCTCATCACTGCTGCCTTGCTCTTTTGTTTGGGTGACTCACCTGGTGGTAGAAGCATCTCAGACAGCCGCTTTGTGGATAGGTATCGCATCGACTTGGGCACACAGACCTTCTCCCTACCTTCTGCCATACTGGCTACCAGCACCATGGTAGGTGACATCGCCTCAGCATCTGCCTGCGACCACGCCAGCCCACAGCTGTCCAACCCCAGCCCGTTCCACACCCTCAGACTGGATCTGGTTCTGGAGTGCGTTACTCGCTATCAGACCAAACAGCGCTCCATGTTTACCTTCGTATGTGGGCAGCTGTTTCGCAGAGACGAGTTCTCATCCCATTTTAAGAACGTCCATGGAGATATCCACGCGGGTCTTAATGGATGGATGGAGCAAAGATGCCCGTTGGCGTATTATGGATGCACATACTCACAACGAAGGTTCTGCCCTTCTGTACAAGGTTCGAGAATCATCCACGACAGACATCTGGGCTCATTCGGGGTGCAGCCCGGCATAGCACCTTGTCCAGATCAACACATCCCCAGAAACACATGTCATTACGGCTCCCGATGTGACCGCCTAAGTGACCTGCCGTTCGAATTACTCCAGCATATCGCAGGCTTTCTGGATGGCTTCAGCTTGTGCCAGCTGTCGCAGGTCTCACGCACGATGAGGGATGTGTGTGCCAGCTTGCTTCAGGCCCGTGGCATGGTGGTTCTGCTGTGGGAGAAGACAAGCTGCGCTGATGGAACCTCGTCCTGGCAGGTTCAAGACAAGGTAATCAAAGTTGTGTTGGAGGATTCAGAGTGTGTACAGTTTTTTATAATTTTATATGTTTGTAGCAGGTAATACAAATGAATAAGTGACTGTTAGTTGCCCAATACTTAAAGCTGCAATATAACAGACCGGTGTTCAACACAATCTCCTTAACTTTTCACAACAGTACGTTTATAATCATGATTTATCATTTGAGCCGTGGGGTCTGATTTTGCAGGAAATGTCCATCTGTAAACAGAAAGAAGATCTGGCTGCTGTATCACATGTCTTGTGCTGTAGATGCTGCAGCGTTTGTAGCTTGTTCTTACAGCAGCTGTTCAGAATTTAAGCTTGAAAGTAACTCTGTAATTTTATGTTGTTTGTCAAACAGAGATGGCAGTAGAGAGGAAAAGTTTGCAGATTGCAGCTTAAAAATGAGTTTACAAATATTAGAAAACAGAACGTGCATTTTTTGTTTGACAAGGCTGTTGATATTTCACTTTGTTACAACAGAAAATAGCTTCTGGTTTTTCTTGGAAACGCTGAACACTGAAGACTACTTTGCAAGACCTTAATGAATTTATCTCTTGTGTTTGTAGGTGTGGAGATTCAGTACAGCGTTTGATGCTGTGAACCAGTGGAAGTTTGCCAACATTTCCAGCATGGCCGACCATCTGAAGACGTGCAGGTTTAACACAGTAGCGCGCAGAGAAGACGCAGTTCCACTGCCGTGCATGAGCTTCACCAGAGAACTGACGAAAGAGGGCCGTTCTCTGCGCTCAGTGCTGAAACCTGTGATCTAGACAATACTCAGAAACAGACACGCTGCCGCTGTGATTTTCAGCAGGTTTCCTGAACAGTCATTTTAACTCGGTTTACATAAACTAGTAATGTTAAGACTTTATGTGGCAAAGCAAAACAAACTAGCAATTTAATAAATCACTTTTGGAAGAGAAGTTTTTCTAATAAATACTGTTTAACTTGTATAGACGATGGTTATGCTGTGTTGCATATTTTTGATACATTTGGAAATTATTTTTATAAATTCATTGCTTTGTTCGACTTGTAGCCTCAAACCAGCGATGAATTGATAAATGTAAATGACCGACAGGAAATTTAAACAGTTGTCTGTGTGTTTGAAAAACAGAATGCACGTGTATTTATGATGTTGTCCAAATTCTGTGACGAGCATTTATGACTTATTTATGGATTTTTTAAATTGGTTACATTGTATATCGGTTTCAATAATAGAAAGTTCTCGATATTCTAACTAGCAAGCAGCAATTCCACTGTCTTATGAAACACAATGACAAACACCAGCAATGCTGATGGCTGAATGGACATGTATATGCATAAAGCTCACGTGCTGCTGTTTGACTTACAGTCTTGATACTGAGTCTCTGCACACAGAACTGCAGGATGGGCACAAAGACCGCAGCTGTAGCCTGTTAAGATGTCTGTGTTTGCACTTCTCTGTCTCTCAGGGGTTTAACATGATGACTATGCAGTTAGGCAGGTTTGTGACACAGATCACTTATGGGAAGTTATTTCTTGTTATGAACTTGTTTGTGATTTTCTTCCAACATTACTTGAGTGGAGTGGAAAAGTCAAGGCAGAGTTTACAGCGCTGGCGTTCGGCGCTGCTCCTGGAGGGCCACTGCAGAGCTGAGCTCCGAACCGAATCAATCGCACCTGCCTGTAATAGTCCTGAGGACCTTGATTTATTGGTTTAGATGTGTTTGATAAGAGCTGGAGTTATCCTCCAGGATCTGGACTGCATGTCCTGGTTTACGATTATACAGAGTAAAGTTTTACAATATCTGTTCAGGTGATTAGTTACACTGTTGTCATGGTAGCATTCTGACTGATGTTGCAATTTTTCATCTTTTGTATTCACTCTTTTTGCAACACCTTTTCAAGAGCTTTTAAAAACTATTTTTAGGTATGGCACTAAATATTGACGAGTCATCAATGTTCATATTGATAATTTGCATCATTATGTCTTTGTCGGAGTGATTGAATTAATTTAAACATATAATCGGAGTTTTTTCAACTATATATTCATACGCGTGTTTAAGGGGACTCCTAGTTCATTTGTTTTTGCTAGGGGTTTGAAGGAGAGGTTAATTTACTTTACACATACGTTTGTTTTGAAAGTATATAACTTACTTTTATAGACAAACCATGTCACCTGCTAAATATACGTGTATGTGTGTTTATAAATGTTTGCACTTATATGATTTTCTGCTGTTTTATAAAGGCCGTTTGTATATTAAATGTTTGTTCATTTTGATAAACTAATTCAAACAGTTCTTTCATATTATCAGTTGCATTTTGTTATTTAATAAACTGTGATGATATCCAGTCACTGGTTTGCTGCTTTATTGAGCACTATATGCAGCCAAGTACCAAACATTTAAAATTAAATTATGCAAACTAGACAGGAGAGAAATAAATTGTCCACTATAGGCATCAGTCACTTGATGTTTGGGTGATTCTTTGCTCCGCTAGTGTTTAATATTAAAAGTAATGGACCCAAATGTATAGTTATAGTTGAGTGTTTTATTGTGTTTGCCACCAGATGTCGCTGCACTTCAGAACATCAGAAACTGCAGATACGTTTTCTGATCATCTGTTCTAATCAATTATTAGTTCATGTATTTATCGGTAAGAAACAATAGCTGTTAATGAGATCATAATAAACACGCGTCTTTAAACATCAGTATTTTGCGTGATTGGAGATTTTCACAGGCTGTGATCGTTTACAGATTGTTGTTATATTTTACTTACAATAAATTTCACTTTGTTCCTAAGTGCGTTAAAGATATAAACCCCGACGTCATTGTTTAAGTCATTGGTTATTCCGCAAATATCCGCAACAAATGCAATGCAACGATAAATGCAACGATATTGACTTACATTGATATATTCTTCCGCCAAGCGCTGTAGTTCTTCAGAGACAGCAATACACGGACGCAGTGGCGCAGTGATACTGATGTAATGAGATCACAGGTGTATGTTATTATTAGA
Source organism: Botia almorhae (assembly GCA_036877575.1). Taxonomy (NCBI): domain Eukaryota; kingdom Metazoa; phylum Chordata; class Actinopteri; order Cypriniformes; family Botiidae; genus Botia; species Botia almorhae. Next base: position 12,124 of record JAZGTJ010001902.1, read on the forward strand.
GTCATTTATAATAATGAACATATAAACAAACTACAGACCAGCACCATCTGCTGGTCTTAACACAGGAAATTGATTTTGCGATTGAATTTGTTTTCTGCATCGTGACTTACAAATTGGTAGTAAAAAACTTTTTTTAAATGTTTTAAAATTTTAAATCATAACAATTAAAACACATTAAATGTTTAGTGCTATCAAAATTAATTCAATATCCATCATTTATATTCAGCTGAGCACGAGTTAAATGTCTTCATTTAAATGATTCTTCAGGATAAATGCTCATTATCAAAATGTAAATTAAAACAGAAAAATTTGATTTTTGAATATGTATTGACTAACAATGCAGTGAAGTTTTAATGCTGCTACAGAAGGATAAACATTCACAAGCAGACCAACAGTAAACGGGTAAATTAACATTGTGATCTTACACATGATGAGCACAGGAAACAAACGTTTAATCCTGACATTAAATACAGAATAAAGATAAAACAAGCCCTCACATCAGCTCAACACCAGTGAAACACTGTTTACATGAGTCTTCTCAAACATGTCTCTCACCCGATCAAATTACACACTGTTAAAATCAAAACAGCAAGAAAAAAAAATCACCAAGATTAAATGTAAACATGACCATTCACAAAAAACAGAAGTGAACAATATGCAGCAATAAATCAATTCTGCAGAACTACAACCGAATCTTTCCACCTTTGTCTTTTGAATCTGTTGTTTCATTCGACAGCAAGCAGAAGCAGCTCTGTGTGGATTCATCACCCAGAACTGACTGTCAGGGCTGAACGTAGTTCTGTTTAGACGAGAGCGAGTGAGAAAATGTTCCTGTATTTTCTATCAGTGGCATTAACACATGACTGGAGTCCCTCTGGGAGGAAGTGTGAGGTCTGATCAGCTGATTCGTCCCTGTGGTCATTCTCCGGCGAGCAGCCGCTACATCTAACTTCAGAGATGATAAATCTACATCTGTCACTCTGCTCTGGTGTGCAATGTGTGATGACACGGGCAACAGATAAAATGACATGAGGATAGTCCGAGCGTCAGATCTCACCAGACTTATGGATTCTCATCTGACAGAAAGTTCAGCCTCCTGTGAGAAGAAACTTCAGAGATTTGTTTTTGCTGGTCACAGTGAGGTCAAATATACGAGCCCCTTTTACACAGTCATCCTGGTAATTTACCAGCAAATTACCAGAATGCCTTTACCAGTAAATACACAGAATGTTCTGATTGGCTCAAAGCAGAATGTTACATTAGTGTGTTCTGTGAGTTTACTGGTAATGCTGTTCTGGGTAGTCCGGACCAATTTAGTGTAATTGTCCCATATACACACGATCTCTTACGGTAATTTGACAGTAATTTACCTGTAAAGAGCGACACTGTCAGGTATGATCACATCTGCTCTGCTGACAGGTGAGATTCTGGTACAGTCAAGATGGCATTATATTCCACGTCTGTCTGGGTCGACCTGATGTAAAAAACATGTAAAAGTTCTGCATTCATCAAACTGATGCATCCAACTGCAAAATAACATCAGGAGTATTTTTCATCTTCTCCCCGCAGCTGTCGTTTGACTATTCAGTTGAATATTCAGAGAAACGCAGCAAAACAGCTTAATGGAAGATGAATATGCAAAACATTTCCAGTTTAAAGCAAAACAAATAAAGAAAACAAAGACTTTTCAAACAATCCCAGAAGCCTCATACCAGAGGAACAGAGGACAGCTTTCTCTTAAAATGGCTGTTTGTCAGTGGGTGCAGACTGGATCAGGTGCTCTGGTATTAGAATGTATTTCCTGCTGCGTGAACACACTGTTTCTGATGAGCTTCTGGTTTATTATGGGCATCTGTACTGGCACTGGATGTATTTATCCATTAGCGCTGGCCAGTTTCATTCGACATGCATTTTATACAAGAGCAAACCAGCTGGCGTTTATTTTTAACCAAAACAGCACAAACAAACATTTCCATCAAAACATTTCACCAAAATGATGGTGAATGAAATGTAATTAATTGTGATGAGCTACACCTGTGATTATTTTGTTATTTCACTTCATACACCAAAAACATTCACTGATGACATTCAGACTCAGTTCTCTAGTGTGTCTGTGTTTTTAAATGTGGACTAAACAGGCCAGTGGAGAAAAGAGATGCAAACACACCAGCAGAAAAAGAGCGAAACGCTTCAGATAGTCACTCATAATCCTCTGGCTTACAAGCGTTACTGGGCTGCAGGAAGTTCAAACAACATGATTACTGGAGCTGTGAGCAACAACACCACCTCATCTGTGTGCTGGTAAAGCTGTAATTCACAACCTTTTCACATTAAAAATAAACATTCTAATACATAACAGATCCAGGTTTAAAACTGCACCAATTTCTTAACGGTAAGTTTATAATAATGATTTATTATTTGAGCTGTCAGGTCTGGTTTCATGGAAAGTATCAGTTTGGCTTCATTTGACTTTAACACACACTGAAATGTGTCAAGTAATCTGCAATGTTGCCAAACAGAGATGGCGACACCTCAGGGTTTGTAACCCCATGGTTTTATGTCCTCATTCAGCACGTGTATCAGCACACGAGGGATGTATGTTGAATGTATGGAGTGTTTCAGTGAAGACACTTACGTCTCTTCTTCTAGAAGGTTCTGCACTGGCAGGTAGCCCAGACGAGGGTGTTCGGTGAAGTACTTCCTCGAGCGAAACTTGTTTTTCAGTATTTTGGTGAAGTCACGCACATCTTCACTTGAGGTGGTCTGTAAGAAAATGAAGAGGTGGAAATGTCTGCTGTGCAGCTGAACACACTAAACACAGACTTCTGACTTTATTTCAGCATTTTATAGCTCATGAAAAACTACATTTCTGAAGACACAAATCACAAAAGCAATTCTGTCATATTTCTAGTGAATATTGATCACAAACTGTTTCATCCCAGCAAACAATTTAGGTTGTAAGAATGTTTCTCTATGAAGTAACAAAAAAATGTTATTTTGAAAGTTCTAGGAAAGTTCAAAACGTCAGTTTTTTTAGATGTTGTATTAATGTTACTGTCTGACTATACAAATGTTAATCATACTTTTTAATTCTATAACACTAAGTTCCACTAACTACTTAAGAATAACGCAACATTATATAACATAAAAAACATTCGACTAACGTTACTGCAAGATCTTTTTGATAACGTTGAGGAAACTTTTAGAGAACGTTATCCAACAATCTGAGAATGTTCCTTGTTTGCTGGGCTCAGCATGTTTCATCTTCACTGGTTTTCTCCTCTGTGGAGAACATCAATGTGATGTTCACCTCCAGAGTTCTACTGTTGCTCTCCATCATGAGAACATGAGAATGAGATCATGAGAGTCTTTCAACTCAGAGATACAGAGATGAAGATGCGTACAGGGCTGCAGTACTCCACCATGGGGCAGCTGAGGTGATGCTCTCTCGTGACCTTTCCAGAGAAGAAACATGTCTGGCACACATTGTAGGTGAAGTGCTTCAGACTTCGGTATCTAGACAAATGATGTCATAAGGTAAGCAGAGCAAACATTGTTGTTTACTTCATTTAATAACAACATTGCTTTGTTGTTAGATCTACTAGTTATGATCTGAGTTCTGGTTTACCTGAATCCCACCACAGGAGAGTCTTTACAGATGTTGCACGTCACCTGGTGTCTGGCCGTCTCTGCTGCGGCGACTCTATGCAGCACAGGCAGCCACACCATYGACTGCGGCTCTAAATGCATCCAGTCCACAAACTGCTGCAGGTCAATGGTGTCTCTACTGCCCACCTGAAGCCCAGAGCACAGACCAGACCATCAGTACATCATCACATTCAGATGTGAAACCTGAAATCTGTCACTTTTGAACCTCTAGCGCCCTCTCTGTTTGAAACGTACAATTGCAAATTACTTGCAGAGTTATTTTCTTAATGTGGATGATGAGTTTTAATTCTAAACTACTGCAAAAACAAGCTACAAATGCTGCAGCATCTCCAGTACCCGGACATGTGATACAGTAGCCGGATCTACTTTCTCTTTACAGACGGACATTTCCCAGGAAATCAGACCAAACAGCTCAATTTATAAAACTCCATTATAAACTTACTGTTGCAAATTGGGGTAAGGAGTCATCATGCACTTGATCAATAACTGATTTGTGTTCATTTTTAACCAAGAAAAGTTATGATCTGCAGCTCTATTAAAGTTTTCAAGTGTAAAAGCTCTCAGACGGTCCATTTATCATTCCAGGTGTGTTTATCTTCAACCCAAAATTAAAATGTCCCCTCACAACCTATTTGGACAAAGGTCAAGGGATCCATTAGTAACTTTGGAAGGGCAGCAAATGGAGCCAATGGGGTTCCTGTCTCTCACAAGGGCTTTAAAACTGTTCCTACAGTTATGAATCAATTACAGCGAGCCAGTAAAAGCAGGACTATCAGAACTCTTTCATTACATGGGACATTAAATAAAATGAGCTCCACTGTGACACAAGAGAAAGTCTGGAGACTCGGTCCAGAGCGTCTTTTAGGAGCGCTTTCACAAGAGCTGAGCGAATGTATAAATATTTCATTATATCTGAATGAGCCTCATGTCATAATGCACTCAGTTATATGATAATATGATAGCTCAGGCACATAAACCAAATGGACTTCATTTAAATATCTCTTGCTAGATTGTGCATTAGCTGTCGCTGTTTTTAGTTGTACCGATCCCAAACCATGTGACTGTGGTAATGAAAAATCCCCAGGCAACAATCTCTCTCTCAGCTCATGAATTATTCATGTGTCGAAACTCACTGATCTGTAATGATGAGCTCCAATATACAAATAAACAAGCCTGAGCAGACGTTCAATAATCAAGAGAAAAAATTCTGTTGCCTGCCGTAGGAATTGATAATGTCTCACTTCTGAACGTTGTGTCATACTGTTCTGATCTGATTTCTGTTCTGATCTGATTTCTGTTCTGTTCTGATTTCTGTTCTGATCTGATTTCTGTTCTGATCTGATTTCTGTTCTGTTCTGTTCTGTTTTGATTTCTGTTCTGATCTGATTTCTGTTCTGATCTGATTTCTGTTCTGATCTGATTTCTGTTCTGATCTGAAGACTGTCATTAGCTTTGATACAATGTATGAGTGTTTCACACTTTGACCCTGGGATAACAATCCTGGGTTATACTGTGTCATGTTTCACACTATTTACACTTTACCCTGGGTTAGCAGGTTATATGCGTGAAAAACATTGCTAAACTACGGTTCAAATCATGCTAACCCTGGATTAAACATGAAAGGGGGGTTTGTACAGTATTATTGAGCTGTAACAGCTTTTCAAAATGAAAAACTCTACTGAGTTTCTGCAGTACTGGACAGAGAGGAATTAAAATGATTTTGTGTTCTGTCTGTAATAGACAGCTTGACTCTCCTGATGTCCAAAGACCAAAACGGTCCCTGAACTCAGAGCTTTCTATTGAACTCACGTGCTGAAAGCAGCTGCGCACGCTGGGCTCCACGTTACTGCCTCCAAACGCTGCAGCCTCTCCGAGCTGGTGCGGGATTTGGATGCTGTTGTGCAGCAGTACAGCCAGCTGCCTCTGATCACACACACCTGCAGCGCTGGCCACCTGAGCGAACAGATCTGTGGACGGACATTTACAGAATGTTTTCAGCTGGATCCTGATTTCAAACGCTAAACTCACAGAACACAGTGTGACCGGAGGATGACAGAATGTGCTACGTAAGATCCTCGTGTGGGAGCCACAGGGACACGGATGCATCCCAGCCCTGGAAGATCGGTGACTTTTAAATGAGCTGCTGAAATGAAAGACTGCTTTGAAATTGTACAGAGATATTAGAGTGAAAGAAGGATTTATTTCATATAAAAAACTTGCATTTGTACTTATCCTTCAGCTGTCCTTGTGAAAGAGAGAACAAGCCGACCTTCATGCACAAAACTTGAACTTTTCCACTTCTGTCACTATCAGAAGAGAGAGAGAGGGAAGAATCTGACTTTAAAGATGAAGCGTGTACCTTTTCGTTATATTAAATTTTAATATCAGAGCTTTTCTGCATGTTTAATGTGCAGAGAGAACTGAAACTCAGTCATTGGTATGTTGATAAAATATTGCTGATGAGCTTCAAAGAATTAGCATAAAAATATGTACATTATCTAGGACAACCCTATAGGGCAGACTATGTGATTCCTTCCAGAAAGATCTGACTAGAAATGTATTATTGGAAAAAGAGGGACAACTCCTTCAAAACTCTTTAAAATCATCTTGGGTGATTCCTGAAGATGAAGAATTCCTATTTTTACTTGTAAACAAAGTTTTGTAGATGTGCTAACTGTTGGCTCTGAGGGCACAATAGTAAATCATCATATGTAAATCGCTTCAGATGAAAGTGTTCAATGAATAAATTTAAATCCAAGCAGTGACGTTTACTCTGTAAGTAGATCTTAAAAGCTTAAATACTTTTTGGAGCATCCAGGATCTAAACGTACCTGTCATAGACCTTTAGAAGCCAGTTGAGGCACAGATCCACACATAAAGGGACGTTGACCAGATCTGGGTGAAGCTGCTGAAGTTCTCTATAGATCGTGCAGAGACAGCTTATGATGTTTGGAATATCTAGAAGTTGTTCATTATGAGTGAGTTTGTGTTGCTCAAAGATGCTCTGGGCCACACTGAGCTCCAGCAGATCCACTGAAACAGACAGACGGCCATCACAAACCATTTCATCTCCTGTCATTTCAAACTCCTCACTCCATTTTATTCAAAGCACTTTAATGAAAGTCACCAGCGCGTAACTCGTCTGACGGCGCGTTATGAAAACCCCCAATAGCACCGGCAGTGAAAAATTACATTTCCTGTCAGCATTCATCAGATCTGCAACCAATTATACATCAACAATCACCCCCTTCCAGATATTACCAACATCCAATTATATGAAGCAATAACCAGCTGCAGCGTCTGTACCCAGAAACTCCATCCAAGCCACTTGACTGGAGGCTGTTTCTGCACAGCTTACACTGGAGAAATGTTATCTGCGTGTGGCTCTCTGTCGTCAGAGCTTCCAAAAGATCTACTGCAGCACTCGAACTCCCCAGATTACAGGGAACGTTCTTATAATGCTGGCTAACGTTATCAAGTTATCAAAAACGTTATGTTAGTAATGTTAATAGAACTTTTTCAATGTTATATATCATATAACCACAGGTTACTCTTAAATTGTTAGTGTAACGTTTTAAAAAGTTACCGAATTAAAAACAGATCAAGCAATAATGTTAATTCAATGTCTGTTTTGGAAGTTCCCAGAACATTCGGAATAATATTTTTAATGTTTTTGTTACTTAATGAAAACATTAGGGAAATGTTCTTGCAACCAAAAATGGTTAGCTAGGTTTATCAGACCCTAAATGCCCCCAATGCACAAACAGATTGAAATATTATGAAAACAATATCTTCCTCAGAGACTCTGAGGACAGATTTACCTCCGATTCAAGGACAGAAAGAATGGCAGCACATCTGCAGCTAAAAAAACGAATGTCAACACACAAGCAGGAATGACGAGGCCAAATCTGGCCCAACAGCTCTGAATAAAACACAGTATTTCAGTCTTACAGCAGTGACTCAGGGTGAGCTAAGAACGTGGTTTTGTTCTCTGGTATTTTATTCATTTGTAACAAAAACTCTTACATAATGAAGAATGATGAAGCATCACTCACAGCAGAGAGCGTTCTGCAGCCTGCGGCTCTTCATAGCCGTGCGGTACGCCGAGAAACGCACCTGACTCAGATCAGCTGAGACAGAGGATGAAACATGGACAATATGAAGAAGAAAAGTTTGTATACATCATCTCACTGAAACTGAAGCTGGTCCTCAGATTCTATTTTCAGTAGCACCACAGACGAGAGCTTCCGCACTAATATGCAGTTTGCATGCATGCGGCGTACTGCACAGAGACTGACAGAATGACTGACAGATAGAAAACAAACCCATGGACTGAAACAGGTGTGTCATCTCCGGATGGTCCCAGGACGTGCTCTGCTGCTCATGACTGAAAAAAATCATAATCATTAAACCTCACTGTCCTTACAAAGATTTACCACGATAAATATTTTGATTTATTATTATTTTACAATAATAGAGATGCTGTTTCAGTTAACAGTTGCTATTGTATATTTCCATAAGGGTGATAATGCAACTTGCTTTAAACGTGTACTCTGAATAACTTAATTTATAATGAAAAGTGCACACGAGATGTGACATTAGACATAATCACTGTTGCTGAGGTCAGACCGTGTGTAAACACAACTTACTTGATATAATACGGGACGCCATTTTGAAAAACAGCTCTCTCCCATGGGAACTGAACCGAAACTGTTTGGGAAAAGACAAGTTTTCATAAAAACACCACCTGACCATCTTCCAGGCACATCAGACTTTATTGTACTGTAAAAAATGGTATTTCACAAAAATGGAAACAAAAAGAACTTTTTCATGGCCTTTCCAGTAATTCTCCTTTATTGGAAAATTGTTCTAGTTTTCTAGTAATTACTGAAGGATTAACAAAATATACAGGAAGAAAAATATTCATACACAATTAAATTCTTGCTAGTCACATCATTTAAAAAAACATATTCACTACAGAATTTCCATGAATCCCAAAGTTTTCCCAGGCCTGGAAATTCCTTTATTGACTTTACATTTATTCATATTGTTCACAGTTTCCTGGTACATTCCCTGATTTTCCAGCTTTTTCTTAACCGTGTAAACTCAGTTCAGCTGAGCTCAACTTACCAGCCAGGAAGTGATGGAGTAAATGTGTGTTATGCGTCTGAGGGCAGTGCAAGAGTCTGTGCTGATTACCCACAATCCCCTGCGCAAGATAAAGCACATGCAGCATCAGACCTACATGCCATAACGCACCGATCAAAACATAATGATGATGGAAAAACAGTGTTTACTTGTAATACTATAAATGTGCCCTGATGTTATCAGCTCACAGTCTAAACAGCTACAATGAACAAACACACTGACACACTGTGTGTGTACAAACTCACACTCTCAACTCTCTCCAGCTCACAGTCCACCACTGGGTCTCTCTCTGAGTGCCAGCTCTCGTTCTCGGTCAGGTCCAAGTCCAGGTCCAGTTGGTCCATGGCATTCTGGAGGTCCTGAAGTTTCTCCAGTGCCCAGTCAACCTGCTGCTGCCAGCCGAACCTCTCCCGGTTCTGATGGATCTTCTCCCGGTTCTGATGGATCTTCTCCCGGTTCTGATGGGTCTTCTCGACGCGCACTGTTTCCCACACAAGATTCAAAACAGCTTTCAGGGAATTCATCTCAAACGCGATGCTCTGGCTTTGTTTTACATGTTGACACTTTTATTGACGGTGATAGTATGAGAAGGTGAAAACTGATGAGAGTTAAAACTCGCGTTTGGACAGCACGAGCGGTACCGCTCTGAGCATGCGCACTGAACGCTAAACTACGATGCATTTGTTGTAAAAATGTACAAATAAACAAAAGTTCTTACCTGTAGATAATCAGTAGCCATGATAATCAATCTTAATTAAGTATTAACACAAATGCAACATGAGATGTATTATTTTACTTTATAAACGATCGATTGATTCTAATTCTAAACCTGATTTCGTACGCAGCGATTGTTCACTTGCGCCACCCAGCGGTGAGAGTTGCGCAAACACCTGCAGCCGCTGCGCCAGCTGCTCAAATCTGCGCAAACTTGGGAAAGTGAAGCGCCATCAAAATTTACGCTGAAAAATTCATGATTAAAATCATATCAATGATTCATTACAAAAATACACAAGATCCGTAATGTATCACAGATCATTCAATGATCTGAAATCAGACAATGACAAAGAAATGGGTTTTCTATGGGTATTCTAGTAGCTTATACGAAGAACAACCACATACATGTCATAACTCAGGAATCTAATATTTCCTTCACAATCAGCTGTTATAAATCCAGCAGGGTTACATCTGTCCTTCTATCACTTTTCAATTTGTGTCCTGCACTGTTTATTGTCTCTGTTGAACCATTACAGAGAATCATAAATCAAGATGCTGTAAACTAAAACTGAACCGCAGAAATGAAAGATGCAATAAAACATGAGTGATTGAATTCGAGAAACAACCATTTATGTCAGAAGGACAACAGACGTAACGTTTGACTCCTGCTGGTATCTTCCAGAGCAACAGACAGGAGAAAACATGATGTTATACTATAGATAGTTCAAATGATCTTTTAAAGGTATATAAAAGTATAACATGTTGCAAGTTTTTAATGTACTGTGAAAACATAAAAACAATACAAATAATTTTTTTTACAAAATCACAAAGAATAATTTAAATACTGCAGCTGTTCCTCTAGGGTAAGATTACACAGCAGTCAAGCGGAGTTTACAGGTTTTCTCCTGAGATAAAAGCTCACGCGTAATCTCACGTAATCTCCCGTGTGTCTCGTCTAGAGTTTCAGATCTCAACAATGGCTCAAAGTGTCATTTCCAACATTTATCATCAGTTTCTGAATTGCTAATTATTAACACAACCGCTTCTTTTGTTTCCTTTGAGCAGCCTTTAAGCAATGAAAAGACATAAAATGTAGCACAAGCAGACACACACACAAACAGACACACACACACACATCTCACCTGCATCTGTGATTCTCTGGAGTTTCTCTGTTGTAGGTTGAGTTTTCAGAGACGGGCACATCTGATTCAGAGCGCTGTTTACATCCTGCCTGTGACCAATCCATTCACTGCTCGAGGCCTGTGTCCAGCACATTAAAGATAATTACTACAAGATAATTAAATCAATAGAAAACTGTGTTTAAACATAAACATTAGCTGAGGTGTATGAGACTAATTGAGAATTAAAATCACTCAGCTGTTGTGTAGTTAATATTACATATTTCCATTAATAAAGCAAGACCTCCTATAATATCACACTTTAATTATAAACTGGCATCATTTTACCAAACTCCATGTAAGCTCAGCTAATTTTAGGTTGTAGGAACGTTCCCCTAATGTTTCTATTAAGTTACAATAATGTTACAGATGTTATTTTGAATGGTGGTGTAGTAACAATATTTTAGACATTGTATGAACAGTATTGATTGGTTATAAGAACAATGTGCAAACATTTTTATCTGTAATATTCTTACGTTCCACTAACGATTTAAGATTAACATTAGCCAGAACGTTCCTTGTTAGCTGGGATAATATCACATCTTCCACTGTAGACTGACCGTACAGTCGTCTTGTTGCTGTGGTGAAGTGTGAACATCTCTGACAGGGTTCTGTCGTGTCAGTTCTTCATCCTTCAGCTTGACCCAGAACCAAAGCTCCTCCAGAACCGCAATGAGTTCCGTCCATTTATTAGCACCAGCCGCTAAACCCTCTCTAAAAGTTAAGAGTGAGATGTTCTGATCATCTGCATGTACACCACCACACAGCTGGATGTAGTGCACACACCTTCTGGACACCACAGGGATGTGGTCCACACGGTCCAGCTCTTCTGCTTTGGCTCTTGATGTCTGACCCCTGAGGGCCCTTTTAGAAGCATTACTCTGTGTATCAGCTTCTGTCTGAATGTCCTGAGAGGAAATTGTGGACATGACAGCAAACAGAACCTCAAACTGGACCAAATCTCAAAGGTTAATGATTAATGATAAAGTTTAATGATTAATGATAAAGGTTAATGATTAATGATGAAGTTTAATGATTAATGATGAAGTTTAATGATTAATAATAAAGGTTAATGATTAAGTCATCTCTCCTGTGCTATAACAGTTAGACATTAGCAGATATATACTGTATCTGTGAATGACAGAATTACCTTTTTAATCAAATCTTGTTTACTTCTTGTCATGCATCATAATAATACAATCAAATTTACATGTCTAAACATTGTAATTATACTGAGTCATAATTATGCTGGACAGAAAAAGCATTGAATGAAAATCAAACTTGTTCCTCCAGGACACAAAACTAAATCATTGTTTTCTTGTGTCTGCGCCGGATAATTAATTTACAGGTTTTTACACAAGCAATCACCAAATGATTTAAAAGCACACAAATTTATCACCTGAGTTTCTATTCAAATATCAAAGCACTTCCCTACGTACTTAACACAGAGTGTAAGAACATAGTAAGCATACTATTTGAGTAGTATGGATCTAATAAATCCATTCCACTAGTTTCATAAGAACTAGTTATGTTACACCGGTTTATCATTTGTTACCAACTCAACATTCACTAACAAAGCAGCAGTTTTGTGTGGCATTTAAAGTTTACCAGGAGTGGGGTTCGAACCCACGAGGACATGCATCCATTGGATCTTAAGTCCAACGCCTTAACCACTCGGCCATCCTGGTGACTGCATGATTGTAATTCAGAAAGCAGCTTGATAGCCCATCAAATAACATGCAGTTGATAAATGATTTGTTTGTGTTTAATATATAGCCAGACAAACTTCTTGCAGAAGTAGATTCTGATTCTGGGGCTCCTCAGATTTTCTGATAAGGACATTTTAGGTCCTAATATCTCATTAAAGATTTTTATTAAGTTTGAAAGTCAAACCTACTCGCTTTTCCCTCTGTGCTACATTTATTTATGTTATTATCCAAAGAAAAAACTGGAAAAAAAACATTTTTAGAAGTTTTTAGAAACATCCGCTTCATGCTAACTGTTTAGTACATCAGTATAATATTGCTTAGTCTCACATTAGCTCTGTTCTTAGATTTTATCCTAGGAACAGCTTTGTAACGGTTCCAATCTAATATTCTCATATGAAAATCTGCACACTGCGTTTTATATGTCTGGCTAAATCTCTCAGAGGAGACCTGAGTCTTGGCACATTTAGAACGCCCTTCAAATAAGCAGTAAAGTTTGCTTGCTTTCAGTCTTGGAAATCAAGGATGAGCACATTTATGGTGAGGAAGATTCATAGAAGCCAACACATTAATCTCGCTGCCATCTTCTAGATGCTGTGCCAGCCGCACATAATGTCATCCATAATGCCAATTATCGAGGAGAAAGAAGATAAAAGTTGGTAAGAGTTCAATATCACAAACTTATGACGCAGATTGATCACGATTTTAACTTCCAGGGAAATAAAGGAGAAAAATAATTTCCTTTTCACAAAAGAACCTAAAGGAACCTACAGGGACTCAGGTATCATCGCTCGCAGATATTTCTGCTTTTGTGGTGATGAGGAAGAGACCTGTAACAGTCACCAGGATGGCCGAGTGGTTAAGGCGTTGGACTTAAGATCCAATGGACAGATGTCCACGTGGGTTCGAACCCCACTCCTGGTAATGCATGTTTTAAATCACCTCAGTTAAGGAGGCTGTGTTGACAACACAAAGCAGTTTCTGCAGAAACAAAGGCCCATTCAGGATCACACAATAAGCTGAGTGACTGAGAGGGGTGAAGGTGTAAACAGTGAAATTAACAAAGAAACAAAGTGGCTCATAAGAGCTGCTCTGAAACAAGAGTTACTGATACACAAATCATAGAGCTGATGACAGACAGAAGTTTGGGTCAACATCTAACCTCTCAAATGTCTTATTTCAGCAGCATTTGTCATGTTTAGTTGCACTTTATTTGCATTGTCTTTGTGCAGTAAAAACATGAATGTACTTTAAAATCCTTTATTGGAATCCCATAATAAGAATAAACAACTGTAACACAGGTACATCTGAATCAAATTAATGCAATAAATATAAAGGTAATTAACATAATTCTTCCCGCAGGCCATTCTGGCCCTCAAACAGAACACTTAGGATCTGGACTTCTGGACATATCCCCACACAACACAATCACCCCACCTCAGCCAATATTGCACATTCTAAATTGCACTACCTGCACTGTATTTTTCTTTTTTCATATACATCTTTACACATTTATATTTATATTTAAATACTTACATTGTAAATACTGCACACTTTAAATCTTTAAATTTTTACATATATCTTTATTTTACTTTAAATCTTTAATCTCTTAAACTTTAAATTTTATTTTTTTACTTTTTCTTAAACGTTCAATTTTTTACTTTTGTTTTCTGTAAGACAGTCATGTAAAGCATTTCACTGCATGTTGTACTGTGTATTTTGTTATATCTTCTAAAAATCCCAGAACAAACTGCCCAAAATCAGTGAACCTAAAACACACACCAAACACAAAACTGAATAAAATACATGTAAAAAAAACTCTTTCGTTCTTTCATAAGAGAAAGTCTCTTACCTTGCACAGTTTCTGGTATGGTGGTGATGTGACAGCAGTTCTTTGGATGTGCTGCAGAAACAGCAGGACTTTCTGGAGTGAAGAGCTCACCATGGTCATTACCTTCAGGCTGCTGGGCTTGTTTAAGATCCTCATCCTCAGCACAGACACTCCTAATATTTCCACAGTAAACACATCATCAAGGTCATCCAAAATCTCCTGTAGCCTGTCCAGCACCTTAAAAATGAGAAACAGAGGACACAGCTTTCCAAAACTGTAAACACAGCCGGTGCAGAGAATCCACTCATGAGATGCTCTGTCTTCTGCTTTATTTTTACATCTTCAAAGGAATCCTAAACAATGCAGAGAGGAATGTATCAAACTCACAGGAATCTCAAAAGTTGAGCTACGGTGCAACAACCTGTTTCCTTCAAGGCAGCAGTCACTGTGTACAAATGAGACAGCTGATGTTGAGCGAGAGAAGAAGCGAGTGAGTGACAGAGAGAGAGAGAGAGAGAGAGAGAGAGAGACAGACAGAGAGAGGAGCGTTATGGTGAACAGTGTTGCAGTATGCAAGAGTGTCTTACACAGTGTATTATTAATTACTTATTTAATTATTATTAATTACACAGTGTATTTTAATAATAATTTAATTTCACAATGCTTTAGCATGTGGTCCTCATTGCTTAAATAACATTATAAACAGCACAAGCTTTACTAAACCTGATTAACCATGTTAGACCAGCAGGATTAGACAATGTTACAACGAGCATCTTGTGTTTATCCGTGTCGCATTTATTGACTCCTGCTGTAAAAGCCACTTGAATTGCTTTTAAAATAAAAAAAAATCACAATACTGACATCTGTCGGTGAAAACACATAATCAGTCGCAATTCAAAAACACAAGTCTGGGATTACAAGTTTATCTGTAATAAACAAAATCATTTTCTCCGGTCCATTAATGCAGCCAGCGCGATTAACTCCAGAACTGCTTTGTGTCAGCTGACTTCGAAGACGTCATTCAAAAGGAAGACTTTTACACAATCTCTTACACGTCACACTGCAGGAGCAATTTTCTTTGGAAGGCAACATTAATGAAAAATGACTCAATATTGCATAATGTTATTGCTTGCTTACGAGAAGGTTTTTCAAAATTTGGTAACATTTTTAAAATGTTTCACTAAGAATAAAATTTTTGATATATACGATACAAACCAGTAAAAAAACATTTCTACCAACATTACTGCGAGAACATTTTTGATAACTTTGTGAGAACTTGGGAGAATGACAGCCAACGTTCTGAGAACGTTCCTGGTTAGCTGGGTAATGACAGAAATACTGTGGTAATACTAACCTAACAGCCAACAGACAAACAAGACAAACAATTAAGATAAAAATATTTATTAAATTAACAAAGCAAACATTAAGATCCTGCTTATATGTACTTTAAAATAGAGCAATAATTAATCAATAAAACGATTGCTTGCGATTGTGCTAATATACATGCCTATAAAATAAGTTTCACATCTTCCAGCTTCTGTGTTTGATATCTTTTACGCATCAGCTACACGCCCTGCAGCACGCGCAGTCAGATACAGTAGCAGCATGACTGCAGTGTCATTTCAGCTCATTTGCACTGTAGCTCTTGTGGTTAACACGAACATGAACAAGTAAACAGTGACATCACTTATTGCAACACGGGAAGCAGCAGCAGAGGAGCTGCCTGCAGGGATTTTTCTTCTTGTATTTATCGGCCTTCTTTATCTGAGCTGTAGCTTTCACCACACAGTCTTGGGTGGCACACACATTGGCCTCAATGTTGTCCACCATGGGCCCTTGTTCCTCCACCAGGAGAGCCAGCTGGAAGAAGAGCTCGTGAATGTCTCGGATGCGACTCTCCAGCTCCAAGAGCTCCTTGTGGCGATTCTCTATCTCAGTGAGCGCTGAGCGAGCCGTTCGCCCGTCCGTGAGCAAGTCGTCCGAGAACAAGTTCCACTTGCCCGTCTCGATCATCTCCTCGATCTGATCTCCAGTGACCTCTCTGCCCATGATCTCCGCCTGCCGCTGAATGCGAGTCTTGCAGTTGTCCCTCTGCACCATTTCGGCCGCGTTGTATTCGTTCATGGCCTCTTGAAACGTCCCTGTTATGGAGACGAACCGGTGGCGCACCATGCGGACTAAAGCCAAATGGCTTCCGTGCTCCTTCTCCAGCCCTTTACAAAGCACATCCAGCTTCTGTATCCGAGCGCACAGGTTCTCCCCTTTAGTTTTGATGCTGCGCGCAATCGTGTTTGAGTCGCGCTTGATGCTGCTGATGCGTCTGAAAGAGGTTATAAAGCGAGTGTTCTGCTTGCCCAGCTTCTTCACCTCCATCCTCAGCTGGGCGATTTCCTTCAGGATGGACTGGGCTTCTCTGAAGGCGTCGTTCATGATGTCTTCTCCATCAAACACCATGTCCACATTCCCTCCTTTATCAACAAGGTCTTCCGCCTGGAGGACTTTGGAGGCAACACCTGCCAATTCACTCAGTCTGTCTCTCATTGTTCCTGGGGAACAACAGGGAAAGTCATTTCATTAGTCGATCAGTTAATGTTGCCCTAATGTTAGGTCAATGTTATGAGCTAAACACTTAGATTTTATGCATATTAAGCAACAAGCCCCACCTCGTCAAACATGCATGGAAATATCAAACCAAACAAACACACAAAAAACCAGTGACTCATTCGCCTAAGCCACTCCTCCTCCAGTACTGCCTGACAGCCAATCAAGACATGCCATTCGGACCGTATGCAATGACTGGACAAACATTTCAGTCCTGCATCTTCCGCAGAAGATAAATATATTTATAAGTACATTTAGAGCACTTACTGACTTCTGTCAGGATGTGAAGAGACTTTCAACCAGCAGAACAAAACTATGTTTTTTCTGGAAAACATTGCTCACCCTGTCGTTAATGGGAGTGAACACAGACTCTGTGGTTCTGCTGTGGGTTTAAGCAGCCAGAAGCAGAGCTACATGACACAGTTTGAGTCAACACAGTAGCCGCCATGATGAGCACATTTACCATCAGATCAAGTCATACAGAAAATATATCGGGTGGGAACTTCCCCTTTATCTGTATGTTAAAACAGCGCATACGAGTCACTGTAAGACTTAAGTGCTTAAATCTAGGTAAACCCCTTATTGTCTAATCATGAACATACAAACTTGGATTCATCAATAAGTACATGAACTATATGTTTTATAAGACAGTAAATTCCCGGATGTTAAAACGACACCGATCAAATTCATAAATGTAAAAATGTAAGTTCAAGTGTCAGACATATAAACGATGATTAATTAAAACATGTGATCTCTATTACAGACATGGATGTGATAAATAACACACATCCCCAGACCGACTTCCACAACACATTCAAACACATACAAACAACAACACAAACATACAACACACAGCTGGTTTAATATCTCGACACGCAGCTGGTTTAATATCTCGACACGATCTGTTTTTTACTTTCCACCTACAAACACTGCGACACGTGAGATGAAGATGAATTTAAATGAAATGATTTTAATACATTACACATGTTGCGTTACCTTATTTCATATCCCGATGCTGAACGTGAAGCCTGTCGGCGTGAGTTTTAATGGTTTCCTAAACCACACACACAAACACACACATCAGTGCAGGAAATCACGTTACACTCGAATGACTGATGCGCGTTTCCGACACACGCAAGTTTTGTGATGATATTATATAAGAGTTTCCTTCAACATATTTCCGTCTGGTTACAGTTGCCACTTAAACGACTGATGGTGAATGATCTGCTTTAAACAGCAGTTTTACACACGTTCAGTTATTTGTATGTTCTGGTCTTGACACTTAAAAGTCCCCACGATTGCTTTTCTCTCTCATTATCACGGTATATTTTTTAGACCTTCTGTTAAAACTCTTCTAAACGCTGTTAAAGGTGTCTTGCGTACACACTGCCAACTCTTAACACTATATGTATATGCATCAGTTCATTTCACTCACAAAGCATGGATGGATGGATGGATGGAGTAAAGTGATGTTAAACTGTTTCAGAACAAAATTACACCAGTCTCAATCTCGTGAGTGATAAAGCAGAAATGAAAGAGATATGAACATGTTTTCTGCACTGACGACACAACCGAACAACATTTGCTCACAGATGGAGATGAATATACTTCCATTGAACTTCATTGATGTGTATTTAAATGCTGTAAACTCACCACAAGATGGCAGTAAAGTTAATGTAATGAAGTCCAAACACCCTTCAACAACTCAGACAGAGAAAGCAGCTACGTCTTGTCATTTACCCCAAATTAATGCTTAATGACACAATCAACAGCTAACGCGAGTCCCTTTAAATGATGAACACAGTGAAATCAACCTCATTTTACCTCAATGAAACCTCAATGTTGTGTTTTCAGACCGCAGGCTGGAACTGAGTTACGGCTGCTGGGACTCTTTCCTGTGCGTTACTCGTCTAGGCTGACCCGAGGGGTCCCGCTTTCCTCTTTCGTAACGTGCTTCCTTCTGTAGTTTTTATTTCCTGTCACTTTACTCTTGAATGTTTGTCTTAAACTCGTGCATAATGTTTTCTCGCTAATGGGCGTCTTTACATGCATGACACACACAACGCTTGACAACTGCGTTCTCTAATCAAATAAATCAAAGCTAAAACAACTAACATACTTTGATTTTTATTTATATATGCTGGCTTTGCTCTCGTACTTTCATTCATTCTGCGCATGACTCAATATTAAATATGAGAAATGTGTTTTGTCTGTTTATCTTGTTGTTTGTTTGTTTTGCTGAATGCATGAGGAATCCTTTAGTGCTGCTTAAGCAAATCCTAAATACATGGTCAAAGCCAAAATATGCTATTATTAGTATATATCATATTTTGTCTTATTTCTGTACATAAATTTGTGTTATTTTGTAGTGAAATGGCAATGTGTGTCTTAACCTTTATTGGTACTGTACACCTATGAGATATGGGTCTATGCAGTACTACATTTGTTATGTACAGACACAGATTAAGGTTTATAAGAAAAAGGTAACAAATAATTTAGTCTTATAAAATGTTCAAAACATCTGTTTTTTATAGGTTGTCTGCTTCTCGACCTCTCTGTTAACCCAGCGGACAGCATTCAATTACCCTAAATTAGATACCAGTAAATTACTTACCATTACAGAGCAACAAGCAAAACACACAGTTATGTCATCAAACATCCTGCAAACTCTAAATGACATTCCACTTCCTCAGGTGTAGCTTTACAACCACAAACATAATATTTGTCTGTTCTGCATTCATTCAATCAAACCCATGATTGATTTGCAATGAGAGAGCTGCGCTTGTGGCTTATTTAGGAGCATGTCATTTAATTCTGGCTCTGAGAACTTTTAGGCTTGTATATTGTGTGCTGAAAACATCAGCTGGTTTTGGTTAGGTCAGCTGTGAGCTGGGTGACTCAAATTAACTCATCCTGTTAACTCAGTAAGATGGTCCACAGCAGCTCCGGCGCTTTAGGACTTTTTATTGAATTAACATTTATGCTTGTCATGTGTTCAGGAATTCATCTTCCCAACAACTCAACACTGCTAAGACTGAGATACCTTCGATTTATAGCGGAACACAAACAAACATAATTTGTTGTTATTTCTTAATGTAAGCTCTCTGATTTTTTCTAGGTGAAGATCTTTGTCTTTTAATACAAATAATAACACAGTACACAGATTTCATATCTAAAGAGGCCACGTCTATGAAATTCTGGTCTTTACATATGTAAGTCTAGGAGTTTTTATCAACAGTTATTGTCTTCCAAAAAATGTATTTATTAGAGAGAATTATTTTTTAGATCAGCTAAAACGTTCTGTGCATAGATGGCACAGACACTTTTTCCTTAAGATTGCTGATTCAAAAAGATTCATCTGATTCAAAGAATCCAGCATATCAGAAAATTGCAGTAATTCACTTTTGTGTATTCAGTTTGTAGGGACGTTTTGTTTTAAATATGTGAATCTAAATTTCAGTAAATCTGGATTTCTGATGAATTCTGAAGTGTGTTGTTCTCCAAAGGTTCCTGAGGAACCCAAGACTGATCTCCAGCAACTGTGCACCAGTAACACGTTATTCTACCACTGACGTGTTTGTTTCCTGTTTCATCCGGATTTCATTCAGAAATCTATATTCTGATTTTATGTATTAAGTGTATATATTAAATTTCATGCGCAGATATCGTGTGGCTTCAGAACATCAGATTTTTTAATGTCCATTTTGGATTCCTCTTAAACTCTTGCTGTTTTGAAAGGTTAAACTTGTTTATGAAAGGTGGACTATGAGAGGAACATAAACGTGGAACACAAGAGAACAATTGCAGAACATTGCATGTGGGTTTGTTCCTCTTACTCGTGATGACTCATATTAAAAACAATCCTGTAGTCCATCATGTAACTGTGGGTCTGTACATGAACAGGTGCGATCACACAGACATAATGAAGAGAACAAACAAGTATTGACTACAGGACACTTTACCTTTCGTCTCCGGAGGCACGGAGGCGTGCCAGCGGGTCCATGTGACGCGCAGGGCGGATGTGTCTTTAAAGAGTTTACCGCGAGCCAAACTGCATCACTCCCGAGTCTGACCACCGCTCGACCCTCATCTTTGGATAACCCGGGTGAGAGAGAAAACAATACAGCAGGAGGACGAGTGAAGCTTTCTGAAATGGGAGCGACAGCATCATCGGCGCAGCGGGACAGCGGATGTGAGAGAGACGCGGCGGCAGAGCAGCTGACAGCAGCGGCGAGTGATGCTCCGGATGACCCGGTACGATCATCTCAACCTGCCACACACAGATGCGCTTCTCAAAGATTTAACGGCACTAGTTTACTGACACGGGTTGTGTCGCAACATGCTGAGCTGCCTACTTACACAGGTGTTGGGGCATCGTACGCGCCCTTTGCTTCGGAGCGTGCCTAAAATGTTCTTAATATAGACAGTCGACTATGATTTTAGTCACAGCATGTAGCAGGCGACAAAACAGTAATAAATAGGACTATATTTTGCTTGGCGTTTATTTAAAGAACATGATTAGAACTTTGTGGTTAGGTGACAGTCTAAAAACATTAAGAAAATATGCTCAACTATGAAAACGAAGCCAATCTAATTCATAATGATCATCATTTTGAAAGTGGTTGCTCAAACAATGTCTGATATGGTTCTTTATGAGTTATTTAAAATTTTGTAAACATGCAAAATAATCTAGTTCCCTGAGGAGTCTTTAGATATGTATATATATATTTTTACCTCGTATGTCAGTCTATAATCTGTACTCTTTTGATCACAGTCATTACAAAGGAACGGACAGGTCTCTAGTTTGAACCTAAAGACAAAGAACGATGCGGATGAAGTAACTGGACACTTTGAGGAGAGGGCACTTACAGATGGTGAGTGAAACTGTATTACTACGATTGATGTTGGGTCTTATAACCAAACAGAAAAAAATCTCCTCCTGATATTGTTTAAACCAGTCTGACTTTCTGCCATTAAACGAGATGTTAAACTTAAAGCCTCGGTCACCATTCACTTTTGTCTTTTTCAAACAATGAAAGTAAATGATGACTGTCATTTGTGTTACACAGAAAAGGTCAAAGTTTGCAACAACATCAGGCAGGGTGAGTAAATGACAGATTTCACCTTTATATTTAGATGATGTATTCTTATTTGTTTTGTTCGTTTGCTCAGGGTTTGTTACTCTTAAAGAAGACGGCACAGAGACAATTGAAGGTCTTCAGGATGTGGTCTTCCTTCAGCCCATCACAGTGAATGAGGGCAGCGACACGATTCATGCAGATGGTGTTACTGTAAAGGAGAAAACTATAGAGATCAAGGAAGCCAATAATATTGATGAAGTTGGATTCCAAAAGTTGGATTCATTTAGGTTCACCCTAAAACAAGACACATGTGAAAAGACTAAAGAAGAAGAGCCACTAGCAAATGATCAAGAAGAAAGAGCAGCAAGCACATCAGAGGACTCCAGTGTTGCCAAAGAGAAGAGCATTATGGCGACAAATGAAAACAGCTTGTTTGAGAGCACACCTGAGGAGCTATTAAAAAGTGAGATGTCTGCCCAGTCTAAAGCAGCTGAACCTTCTCAAAAAACAGAAAATGAAACAGAGCTGGATCTGGGCACAAGGATACTAGAACATGATGTGGATGTCACACCTGAGAAAGAACAGGCAAATGTGGTTGAAGCATGTCCTCAGTCGGAAGAGCCAATGTCACCGATCAAACAATTCTTTATGCAAGGAATCTTTGGCAGTTTAAAAAAGAAAAAGAAAGAAGATGAAATACCAAAAGTGACTAAGAAAGAGGAACTCACAAAAGTGGATCAAATTAAAGGTGCAGAGGAATCAGAGGGAAATGAAAAGGTGAATAGAAAATGCATGTGCCTTGATTTACCTCATATTACGTATGAAGAAGAACAAGATTCACAGCAGAAGGAAGGCAGCGAGTTTTTACCTGGAGATGAGCTTCAAACGTCTCCAGAGAGAGATAAGGTACAAGGAAGTCCACTTAAAAGACTTTTCGGGAAATTTTCCACAAGACAGCGAGAAAGTGAAGGTGCAGAAAATGTGACTGCATCTGTGAAAAAAGTCACTGGACAGCCAGAGTCATCCTTGGGATTGACAGAGGTCCAGAGAGCAGAGGAACCAGTTACTGTAGAGGAGCAAGTGACTGATGTTAGCCCTCAAGAGTCCAAAAAGAAATCTGACCCCAGCGTTTCCTGTGAGGCGCTGATCTGTGGCAGCTCTGCTAAAAAACGGGCTGGAAAAACAAATGAGGGTGAAACACCATACAAAGAAGAAGAATCTGAGAAAACAACTGAATCTCCACTTGGAAGTTCCAATGAGGGTGATTATGATCATCTTACATCCTCCAATGAACAACATGGAATGGGAGAGGCAGAATCCACATGGAAAACCTTTAGAAAAATGGTCACCCCAAAGAAGAAGGCTAGAACAGGAGGAAGTAGTTCATCTGAACATATTTCTTCAGACGGTGAAATGAACAAAGATGACTCATTTTCTAAGAAGAAACTTATACCAGGGCTTTACAAGAGAAAATCTGATGGAAGGCAAGAACAGACATCTGCTGACAGGACTGATAAGGATGCTAATGAAGATGACGAAACTCCAGCTATTGTTCCTTTGTCTGAGTATGAAATAATTGAACCTGAAAGTATGAAAGAGGTGAATGAAAAACTCGTTCAAATTACAATCGAACAAGAGATGCCAGAGGCGACTTCACAAGGGTTAGAACAGGAAACACCCAATGACTCTGAGTCCAAGCCTTCAGATAAAGTTTCAAATAATACAGGACCATTAATCATACGTGTTCTGTCAGAGGACTTTGATGAACTGACAGACTTCATGAGTAAGCATCAACAATTCAATGACATACCAGAAGAAAGGATCGTTGAGGAAATTGTTGAAACGCCAATGTCATCTGCTGAATGGACAACACAGGATGAAACGTTAGCTGAGGACCTTGTAGATTTGACAGTAGACGCGGTCACTGCCCCAGAGCCTGAAAGTGAAGAATTAACTGGGGATAATTTTACTGAAATGGTCTCGGCAGTCTCCCAACTAACAGAATCATCCGGGACATCTAGACATGTCACACCAGTGTTGGCTGAAAATGGTGTGCAGATATCAAATATGATGGTTCAGGAAGCTGTCCAATCCATTGGCTTGATTTCAAATGTTCAACCAGTAATCACAAAAGATGAAAGCCAGTCTCTGACCATGTCATTTTCACCTTATATTAGACAGTCAAACACACCAGGAGAAACAAAAGTTTTGGTTGCACATACGAAAACAGAGGCAACCGTAATATGTACAGGCCTACTAGCTCAGGAAATGGACTCTGTTGAAGAACCTCTCTCTGCACCTTTAGTGGAGGCAATACCTGAAGTAAGTGATGCTGTCCTGACAGAATTAATCTCTGGTTACCTTACAGATGCACTTGAAGCTGCCAGGCTTGGGACAGATGAGATCTATGAAGCTAAAATCTTGGAAGTGAAGACAGAGTGTCAGCAGGTAATGATAAAACATGATGACGAAACAGCCACTGAAACTGAACTAGATGTTGAGCAAGTAATTTTAGAGCCGGCAAAGCCACTTATGGACCTAGCTAAGGAGTCTCATGTAGTGTATATGGTGGACCACAATGAGGAACCAGTAACTGTTATTAAACTCACCTCAGTTCAAACGGCAGCATTTGATACAATGCAAAGTGAATCTGTGCTGGACTCAGTAATTTCAGAGATCATCCATTATCCTGAAGCAGATGGTCCACTAAAATCAATGTTGGAGGAACCTGTTAATGGACAACCTGTACAATATACTGAAGTAACTGCTGAAGCTGAAAAAGAACTGATTCCAGAAATTGCAGATACAACTGAGTTAGAAGACAAGGTACAAATAGAAGTTGAATTTATGCATGCAGATGTATCTGAAATACAGGTGGACATAAAAGATGCTATCTTAAATACAGCAGAACTACAGTTAGAGTCTGTACCTGAAGGACCAACAGGTGGTTCAGCAGGGATTGTGGAGGACATTGGTGAGAAAATAGCAGAAAGTGGTGAGGGAAAGATTGTACAGGGGGAGACCAAGGACATGCCTGCAGAGCAGAATATAGAGGTTGGTGCTTCATATATTTCAGAAACTGCAGTTGAATCAGTAACAGCAGTAAATGAGTCTGTAATCATGGCACAAAATGATGGTGCTGTGCAAATGGAGAATGAGAGTGTGAGCGATGAAACTGGGCTAAAATGTGAATCTCTTGAACAGTTAAAAGATACATCAACGGAGCTGCAGGTAGAAAAGGCAAAAATTAAAGATGACATACAAACAGTAACGTATCTGAAAGAGGAGACATCTGATGTTACCACGCCAGAAGTAGTGCCCATAGACCAGGTACAACCATTGACCTCTGAAATTAAAGCAGCATCACCAGAAGTTAGTGTTCCTGAGATACAAACACAAGGATCAATTGAACTCAGAGCTGCAGCTCTGAAAATGACAGAATCAAAGGTAGAATCAGTAGCCAAAATGCAGTTCGAAGAAAAAATCAACATAGCAAGCAGGGAGGTGTCACTTTCAGAAGAAGTGTTAGTTGAAGAGGCTGAAGGGGTTGATAAAGTTACAGCAGAAATGGATACTGATGTGGACAATATTAATGTGGAAGAAAGTGCAAGTGAAGAAGTGGACAGCATTAGCACTACTGGGAAAGAGAAACCCACAGGGAAGCAAGGACAAAAATTTACAGACTCTGAAAATGATAAATCAGAGAATCAAAAGGTTTCTGCTTGTATAAGTATTAGTAGGGTAGCCCCTGAAATTATTGAACAGGATTTAGGAACCGATAATGTAGAGACAGATAATGAAATTACAGTTTCAAGTGTTTCTGAGATTTCAGAAAATGTTTTAGAGCACACAGAAATAAAAACGGAGCTCAAAGCTAGTGCTAACATATCACAGACACATCTAGAGTCTGTGACGCCCCAGGATGAAGCTAAAGGAGTAGATACAGAGGAGTGGAGTCTAGACATTAACCACAGTCAAGAAACGTTCAAGAATGAAAAACCAGAAACAACAGTTGCCATTGTTGAAAACACAACAAAAGAGATGGAGGAACCCAATGAGGTTGAACCAGTAGCACAGGCACTTGCAATATCTGAGCTACCAAAGGCATCAGAACAACAGAAGGAAACATTAACAATGACTGAGATTAGTGCTGAAACAAAAGGTGACCAAATGGACCAGGCAAGATTAAAGACAGCAACAGAAATAAAAGAAACAGCTGTTTCAGAACAAAAAGACAAGATCCCTGTTGTCACTGAACTGGAACCAGAAAGATCCGGGCCAACTGTAATTGAAGAGACTGTAGCAGCAGTAAATGAGTCTATAATAGTGGCACAAAATGATGGTGCTGTGCAAATGGAGAATATGAGTGTGAGCGATGAAACTGGGCTAAAATGTGAATCTCTTGAACAGTTAAAAGATACATCAACGGAGCTGCAGGTAGAAAAGGCAAAAATTAAAGATGACATACAAACAGTAACGTATCTGAAAGAGGAGACATCTGATGTTACCACACCAGAAGTAGTGCCCATTGACCAGGTACCACCATTGACCTCTAAAATTAAAGCAGCATCACCAGAAGTTAGTGTTCCTAAGATACAAACACAAGGATCAATTGAACTCAGAGCTGCAGCTCTGAAAATGACAGAATCAAAGGTAGAATTACCGGAAACACAAGTTACAGTAGAGACAGCAGTCGTAACTGAAGTGGATGTGGAGACATCAGTTGTAACATCAGTGGTTGAAACCCCATTGGTTACATCTATGGCAGAAACTGGTGATACACACAACTCTACTGTACCATCACAACAGAGTCAGAACACAGACAATTATACTACAGTGTTGACAACAGTTACAGCAATCATGACTCTAGGCAACAAGTCAGCGCTTATAGCTCCAGGGGAAGACATGTCTGTTGTGCCTCTAGTGGTTGAAGCACAACCTGTTGATCCAGTGGTTGACTCAGTTGTAGAGAAGGTAGAGACCCCTGCTGTTAGTTCAGTGAGAGCAACAGAGGCTGCACCTACCGTAGAAAGTACAGCAAATGTAATGCTAGCAGAAACATCAGTTGTAAGCCCAATATTAGACACACCAGCTGCTTTAGTGACAAAGACATCAGTTCCCCCCGTGGTGGAGATGCCAGATGTGACTCCAGCAGTTCAGACACTAACTAAAGGTTCAATGGTAATGGCCTCTATTGAAATGCCTGTGGTAGAGACACCAGCTGTTGTTTTAGTGACAACAACTGCACCTCCAGTAGTAGTTGCACCAGCACAGACCCAATTTGCAGAAACATCAGTTGTGAGCCCGGTAGTGGAAACTCCAGTTATTTCCATCATATCAGTAAAAACAACTGTTAATGCAATGCCACAGACACCAGCGGATGAGACACCAGCTATAGTTTCAGTGACCGTAACAGAGGGTGTAGCTTCAGGATTCGTTTCACCAGCTTTAACTCCAGTACCAGGAACATTATTTGTGAGCCCAGCAGTAGAACTTTCAGAAGTAGAACCTCCAGCAATAGAAACTGCAGCAGTAGTAGAACCTCCAGCAGCAGTAGAACCTCCAGCAGCAGTAGAACCTTTACCAGTAGAATCTCCAGCATTAACACAAACTGCAAGTGCAGTGTTAGAAACATCACCTGTGCTAGAAACACTAGCTCTGGTTTCAGCAATTGCAACAGAGACGGCATCTTCTGTAGTCACACCAGCTGTGCCTGCAAGAGCAGAAACACTGGTTGTGAATCCAGTAGCAGAATCAGTGGCAGAGACACCTAATTTGACACAACTGGTACAAACCCCAGCTCTGGTCTCAGTGATTACAGAAGAGGCTGCACCTCCAGCAGCTACACCAACTGTGACTGCTGTAGTAGAAATATCAGCAGTGAAAGCCCTATCAAATCCAACTGCAGATACTCCAGGCATGAGTCCACAGGTAACAATACTGCCTGCCGTTTCAGAGGGAAAACCACCAGTGGTAGATGGTTTGATTGAGACATCTGCTGGGATCTCAGTATCAGAGGCAGCACGGGTAACTCCAGAAGAAGAGACACCTGCTAAAGCTCCTGTGGTTGTGACACCAGCTGTGTCTCCAGTGATTGTTATATCAGGTGTGATTCCAGTGGTAAACGAAACCATGCTGCAGGTGGTTAAACAGGAAGAAATGGAAACAAACACAAAGCCTTTAGTTAAGGCTGAAGATGATGTTAAACCATCACTTCTCACTGAGAAAGAGGTAAAGACACCAGTTTTAACCGAAGAGTGTATTTCAAAAGAAGGAAATGTTAAGGGTTCCAGTCAGCATGTTTCACTGGTAACTTCAAGAGAACCTCAATCAGAGGTGGATG
The DNA here is from genome assembly GCA_036877575.1 of Botia almorhae. Lineage (NCBI taxonomy): Eukaryota > Metazoa > Chordata > Actinopteri > Cypriniformes > Botiidae > Botia > Botia almorhae. The sequence continues at coordinate 40,395 of JAZGTJ010001902.1, forward strand.
AGAATGTGTGGGAGGATGTAGTGGATAGTGTTGGAGATGGCCATTGTCTACTGACACAGACAGATGCTGCTGATACACAAGTATCTGATCCTGTGGAATGAAAATTGGCTTGGTACAATATCAGGGAGCTGGTAAGTGATTCAAATGCACAGTATTCATAACTTCAAAATGTTTTTTTTTGTCAGGAATTAATAATAACTTTTTTTATCTGCAGGTTTGACAAAGATCGTTCTACTAGTATTCAGTCAGTCTGTCTGAACCATCTGCAACACCCGGAGCAACCATGTTCTCAACACAGGGGTGGTTGGGACTCACAGTTGTACCTCTACAAAGAAATGACCAAGCCCCTGAGAATGCAAATAGAGTTGCTTCATCAACTTTCTATTAGGCAACAGTAAAACCAAAAATGATATAATTGTTCTGTGATTAATCAGTGCCTTTTAAATTCTACAGACTTGCACAAGATTTGAATGTAAAAAATAACATTTTGTCATGTTTATATTAAGGGTATTCATTTATGTATTCATATTAATGCGTTTGGCAGACACTAATATTACCCTGACATCACATCACACTATGTTATGCTTTATTCTATAACAAAACTAAAACTTAAGTTTTGTTTAAATTTAAAACACTAGAACATGCATTACAGAGTATGTTTAACAGCTTGGTGCTTTTATTATTCTGAATACATGACGTTTGTTATTGATGAAGGCGGGTGCTGTTCTTTGTGTACTAATTAAAACATTTTATTTAATTTAATTATTGCAGAGTGTAGTTTATTTGAATAATCACACACCTCTTGATTTACCTGCAGGGGTATCACCCTTAAGGAACACCACAAGATCTCACTGTGTATCTTGGTGACCACAATGTCCAGTGTTTGCAGTTGATTGCTTTTAAATAATAAATATGCTGAACAGTTATCAAATCTCATTTTGCACTCTTCAGACATTTGGTCATATTGTCAGGGTATCGTGTGGTCACAGTAAGGGACAGTTTAAAAAAATTGGTTATATCTTTTTCCGTATGGAAATCTATTGACACAATCTATAGACAAATCATAATAGACATTGCTTTTTGAAACCACTTGTACAGACTGACGGTGTATCTTTAAAGAACTTGTCATTTTAATAACACTAGGTCTGTTTCTGGACTTCTGTGGAATTTTGAACAGTGTCATCTAATACTAATTCTTTTTCAAGTTTTATTTGAATAAATCATTTCATTTCAAATTCACTGGGATGATAACATGAAGGAAAAAACTATTGTGCAAAACATTTTATTCATTGCCAACAATTACACACATGACCCTTTTGTAAAAACATCAAATGTAATGGACCTTACAAAATTCTCACCAGTTCTTCAATTAAAACTGCTGCTGCTTTAGCGTGATATCTTCTGAAGGAATGGTTACTTGAGGACCTCCATTCTCATTTTCCCCCAATGGAGTGTCTACCAACGGTGCAGCCTCGTCTTTCACCGAACACTGATGTTTGAGAACCTCTGACGGGCTGCTGAAAGACACCACACATCTGCTGCATTTGCAGGGTCTCTCTGCAGCCAGGAACAGAGCTTCCACCTGACTGTTATCTTCTCCACCACACAGAACCAGACTTTGCTTGTTAACCATGATGTAGGAATCTGCTCCCTGACTCAAACAAACGTGTCGAGCTGCTTGGTTCGCTCTGCAGAAGCTCTTACCGCACGCACTGCATCTGTATGGCTTTCCCGTGTGAATGTACATGTGCTCACGCCAGTGGCTCTTCTGAATGAACTTGCGGGCACAGGTTGGACACTCAAATTTACGTCGCTTCATTTCCCGATCCATGTCCGTGCCCTCCATGGTGTCTACATCAGCAACATCAGAAGGAGGTGGGGTGTCCTCCATCCATGCGTGTTGATCAGTATCACTTATAACATCGCTGTCGGCATGCAAGTGCTCCTCCTCCATTTCCTGACCTTCAGCTTCAACAGGGCAACCATACTGTAAAGACAACTGTGCATCTGTGGCTTGACTGGTGTGGACAAGCAGATGTTCCTTCAACTTGCACCTCTGGGAAAAACGAGTTCCGCAGTATTTGCAAGTGTAACGCTTTCTAGAGAAAGTAGTTCGCCTCATTATTCCGTATGTGAGGTGCTGGACCGCAGCTGGTGCTGTATTTCCAGAGGGAGACTCTATGCCAACAGGTTGTGGAGATCTGTACTCCATATCAGAAATGTCTGAACATGGTTGGCCTACGATGTCAGAGTTGTTAGCAGAAGCGTTTTCTTGGCATGCCGTGTTTCTGCTGGTCTGCTCAGGAATCTGTATGCCATACAGCGAGTTTGTCAACGGTACGTACTGGGATTCGGGATTGATAAGAAAACTTGCCTCTTGTAATAAAGGGTAAGCGTGCAGGAACTTTACACCCTGCTCCAGGTGAAGAGGGTCAATGGGCTGTGTGGTAAATTTTCCAGTGTACATCAAGTTAAGCAGGTAGCTAAAGATATCCGGCTGTATATCTGAAGGCTTCAGTCGAACACAGGCACTACAAAACAGAAGAAAAAAATCTTTCGAACCCACGCTACATCTCCAACACTATTAAAGAATAGCATATATATGAATAAAGAACACAATAATCCTGGTGTGTGTAGTGTGTAATATTTAAGAGCAACTTTACCCATCTTGATGAATGAACAGCATACGAAAATAGTTTGAGAAAGCCGCGAGAACAGCTTTATGGGCTTTGAAAAGCACGTCCCCGATGGCCACAGTACAGTCACAGAGGAAGCCAAACTCCCTCTGAGAATTCAGACACTTGAGAAGTACAAGACCATGATGTGCCAGGTCCATTTCCCCAACTAATCACACAAAAACCAACTTACATTAAAAACAAAGTCTAATTAAACATTAACATTCTCTTATTGGTATTATATAATGATTTTGGTCTCCGTTTTACGCACCTGCAACAATGGGAGGTCCTGTGTCAACAAATCTGTGTGTGTGTGTTTTTATTTATGCAAAGCGACCCCGAAAAATAATCGTATACTTACAAGCCACATTTACATTTTAAATGTATGAACACCATTGCTTTGGATAAAATACCCAAACTCGTAGAATTCATTTAAAGATAAGTGTAAAACGATTCACACATACATATATTATTCAAGTTATGACACATTGTTCTAGATAGTGTGTACACTTTCTAGTTGTCAACTCTAAGTGAACTAGTTATGTGATGAACACCACCTGCGTACCTTTGAGGGGAATACTTTCACTAAAATCACGTGGTTAGAAAACACTGGTTAGAAATAATTGCAAAAACGGTGCAGAAAGTTCATTTGTGTGCCAGTGTAATTGGTCTAAAATGCGCGCGTGTGTTTAATGCGGGTGTGTACGCGTGAGTGTGTGTTGTGTACGTGCGCGCGCCCCGCCCATGCTGGTGAAGTGTGAATACAGAAGTTTCCGCGCAATAGGAAACCCGGACTAACGGATTCACGCGATGAAGCCAATAAATAACACGAACATTTAATAAAACCATCATTAAAAATACAACATGTTCATCCTCCGAACACAGAGCGGTCAGTGCTGTCAATCGTTTGGCGGTCAAACCGACCGACACGGTTGACTCAACGTTATCTTCACTGAAGTGAAACGAGCTTTTCTGAGACGTTCACTTACCCGCTCTGCTTCCTCCACACACGCTTGATTAAAATGGTTAATTCAATGTTTTGTCAGCGTTACAAACTCGTTTCTCGAGCTCGTTTCGCTCCGCGCCCGTTTTCCGGAGCGCTTGAATCACGTGACAGGAGCGCGCGCCGAGCTGAGGCAGCTGTCAATCAATCAATCATCAGCGGATACGGGCGTGACGTCACTGCACTCCGTTTACAGCATTGTATGGAAACGACGAACACATATTCTTGCATCATTTTCAGCCCATGAAAATAATTGAATACTTTGCAGATTTGCATGAATCTGCAATTTTCATACCAAACACACCACATGCCAAAAATACAATTTATTTTGCCATAATTCTTTCTTTTATAGTTCCTTGTTACAAGTGACTCCATATATTGAAATACTATAATTCTCTCCAATGAACTCACACAATTGTATCACAAACTCATAAATCTCCATAATTTAAAAAGGCCAAGATGCCTTACTGGCCGTTCAGTGCATTCAACAGTACCAATTCAATAGTTTCACTAAGAAACTGTCTTACAGTAACAAGGTTTTCAGTGCAAGTGGCTTCATTCTAACAAACATGAGACCCTCATATGGGTGGAGGTCCATTGGTGTAGCTGAGCATGGGGTGGAAGGAGCGCACAAAGGTGTTGAGCTGACCACAGCTGTAGTCTTCCTTAGCTGCCGGCACGAGGGAGGTCATCAGCACCAGCAGCAGAAGCAGCAGGATCTGCAGGGGCAGGGCTGTCCACAAAACACGCTTCAGGAAAGTTCTGCACCAGGATGTTGATTCTTCCTCTTCAAAATGGCAGGAACCGGCTCTAGTGGCGCCGAGAGATCTGCTCACAGATGACAGCAATGAACATTCAACTGCAAAACTGGTTATCAAACTTAGTTTGTTTGCTAATGTCTTCTGTTAAAGAGCTGTTAAACAGAGTGCATTGCCAGCAGGAGAAAACAGTTTCCAGTGTAGCGCAGTTATAGGGCCGGACCTCACAAACGCTGATGATCTGTAACTGTGTCATTCACTAGGGAACATTATTAACAGTTAATCTCTGACTTTCATAAATATAAAATAACATTTGTTCTTTATCACTGAGCAGATCACACCCTGAATTACCCTTCATAAAAGTCATTTGTAAATAATCATCGAGGGGTTTTCTTGCTCTTTTAAAATAATGATTTGATGTATTCTGCAGACACACTGTAATGCGTGCTGATGTTTAAATGTCGAAACCATAAGCACTAATGTATTTCAAAACTGACCTACTGCTGTGTTGCTATAAGTAACCGAAAAGTTTTTGTTGACTAACATTATTCTGTTATTGGACAAAGTAAAATAAAAATGTCATAAAAAGTGAAGGCAGTTCTGCAGAGTGATGAATGTCTGACACTTGTGGTTCTATATGTCATTAGATTGCACAGATGGCAGATGAGGAAGATGATTCGTTAGTTATTGATAGAAAATGTGACTGTTTTGTTCATTGCAGACGCTTGCTGTACACATGAAGAAAACAAGCTGCACAGCAGCACGCAGACTTGCATTAACCAAATTGTGTGCCATTTGAAAAACAAGATTCTGGACTTTTGCCTTGTCTATCTCAGCTGCCTCTAGAATTACAGAAGATGATGGAAGTCATCAGCATGAGCCTTTTAGATCTTTCCTCTGTTTCCATAACTTTATGCCTGCATGACACACACTGTATCAGGGCCTCTGCAGATCAGTGTGGCCTGTCACTTGTGCTAGATTTCTATGATCAGGTCATGGCTTGAGTTCCATTATCTTCAGAGTGTTCTAGAAACCAGGAGAACGGTACCTGTAAAGTGGACTGCTCACACAGGCTCCAGGCTGTGACAGACAGGCTGTGATGCCCCGGGGCTGTTTGTAATGAACAGAGGGGTAAAAGAAAGAAAAAATGTTTCAGTCCAAGCAAATAAAAACAAAACTACTAATTAAAGAAACCCAAACAAATCAAATGAGGGCTGACAGCATTGCTTTACATTAAAAGAAACTGGTTCTTCACCGCATCTTGTTTGAAAAAAATACTTTTCTTATAAAACCAACATGGAAATCAATTAATATTCAGAAAAAGTTTTCAGATTAGATTTTATAATTTTTTTATTGTTAAACAGGTGAGGTGTAATTCACTAATGAGTTGCTTAATCTAGGAAAACAGTGTCAGGTGTGTTTGGAGGACCATGTTTTAGGGACATTTGGTGCCCACATGTCAAACCGTCGCTGTTAAGTGACAAAACAAACACTTCCGTCACTGAAGGGCCATACAGAAGATGAAGGTGTGTTACCGGTTGCTGGGGACTGGGAGTGCTGTGACCAGACACGGGACCAGATGTGTCCAGATCATCAGTAGAGGACCAGGGCGACAGGTCCTAAAATTTGTGTTTGGGTGTGGAGAAACATAAACCAAGAACAGATTTAGTGGTGCACATTACATATATACAGTAGCAGTCAAAAGTGTAGAAACAGGTAACTTAAATGTTTCTCATGGATTAAAAAATCTTTTAATCTGAAACGTTTGCTTATGTTATGCTAATGTTTAATTTGTAGACAAAATATAATGGTGCCAATATATATTTTTTTTATGTCATCACAAAATTACAATTTCATTATTATTTTTTATTGGATAGATGAGTTGGAAAAAATGAAGAAAAATCAGCCAATCAGAGCCCAGAATAGATGAGCCATATCAACTACATTACCAATTAAAAATTACAAAAAAAAATTTAATGTTCACCTAAAATTAAAATTTGTCCATTTAACACAAAATATGAATTATGAGTCTTTATTCACACAATGCTGCATAATTTGAAGTAAAAAAACAGTTCTCATGTTACTGTCTCCTTAGGATGAGCAGTTTGTTGTACGTCACTGATAAAAGTATCTTCTAAATGCTTACATGTAAAAGTTGCACTACAAGGAAGCCCCCTCGTACATAAGCACTGATCATATATAATCATATAATCACTCACATGTCTCATGTATGTGGCGACCAGCTCACAGCCGGTGGGGGTTCCACTGCGGATGGTGTTCTCCGTCTGCTGCAGACAGACGCAGCTGGTGTTCAGAGCTTTGTCCAGCTGTCTGATGTGAGTCTCCAGAGAGCCACCGTCACCTGTACAGTCACAGCAGATCATCTTAAACACACTACAGTTAAAACAACTGTTACAACCATCAGATTCAGGTGACGGTCATAACGTGACACAGAATCTTATTTCAATGTCTGAATGCAAAGATGTCCACTGACAGAGACCCAAAGGGCTCTGATATCACATCATGTGAGTGACCTGAGAGGGCAGATGCCGAGGTTTGCAGGTCTCCATCTTGCCCTTGATCTCCTGGCTTAGGGGACAAGGTTCTTCTGGCTGTCTCCAGCCCACGGCTCAGGTCGTACTCATAGTCCCACTCCAGAGGGATGGAGTCCACACTGGCTGGACTGTCCCGGCCTGAGTGTTCGGTCTGCAGAGGAGCGTCCAGTGAAACTGGCCAACTGGAGGACGGCAGAGGCGACAACAGAACGTCACCCAAACGTCCGCACCACACAAAGCTGAAGACGTCCAGAGTCTCATCTAGATCAAACTCCTGGTCTGAGTATGACACCTCGTGCTCGTCATCTGTAAACTGGAAGAGAAAATTGAGTTGGTGTCAATCAATTTCATACTTACATACATGTAATCACTCACTATCAGTTCTGAGAAATGCTGATATTCACCTAAACAAACTCAACCCTCCCTTCACTGCTTTCAAAATAACACACAGTGCAACACAGGCAGTGACTAACAGTGTAATTATACCGGTAGTCGTGTAAGTTTCTCATAGTACCGCTCCACATGTCCAAACACTTCCTGACAGTATCGCTGTAGTTCCTCAAGTTCCTCCTCGATCACAGCAGCATCGATGGGCTCACTCTTCTCCAACAGAGCTTCACCCTGCTGGAAGATGTGCTCCATCTTGGCTGTATTCAGTGTGATCTCCTGCTGGAAGGCCTGGAGCAGAAGGACACTTTGAGAGGATGAAACACATGTTTAGCATGTGAAGTGATCCAGTGGGATCGGTCAGATGAATACACACCTTCAGCTGTTTGATTTTGGCCTGAATGTCACATTCAGAGAAATGCTCAATGTTTGTTAACTGCAGGTCCATCTCAGTCAGCCACACCAGGATAGAGTCT
>JAZGTJ010001903.1:4940-48218 GCA_036877575.1 Botia almorhae
TGTATAAATACGGCAGGCATTTCTGAAGGTTTGTCACACAGGTTTGGCCTGCCTTGGATCTGAGTTACTCTGAGTAATCAAATGCAAATGTGCCAGGCCTCACAGGTAACGGGTGTGTTTGCACAACAAAAGCAGGAGGACAAAGGCCTGTGGAAATCTCAGCAGGGTGCTTGTAGGTGTTAGGTCCAGGGAATTTATGCAAATTTGTGCAGGTTTAGTAAATCTAGTGTTAATAAAGTCTGTGTGGTACCCTGGTGACCTGTAGACAGTAGCCAGTAGAAATTACAAAGTCATATGAAGTGAAATTGAGCACCATTACTTCAAAAGAGTTGTATCCCTATGAAGTGCAGCAACGCCGCCCCCTTTGCCTTTTGGAAGAAGTTCATTGTTATAAGTTATTTTTGGGGATAGACTCGTTTAATGTAATGTAATTGTCTCATTTTAGCCATGTTTCTGTCAAACAGAGCACATCTAGGTTATGATCTGTGATCATACAATTTACAAAAAGCACTTTTGCAGGGTGAGATCTTATATTCTGCAAACCAAGCCTTATTATTTTTTTGTCTTTATTATATATCTTTTTATTAGTTTAACACTGATTAAATTGCCATTTAATTTTTTGCAGGATTATTTTGTTTGCAGGTATTGACCAGTCCGGGATACAGACGCAATCTCATTGTTATGATATTTAGAAGATTCTGTGTGTTGTAAATAATGTGACGTGACTGCTAGAAGACGGTTGGTTTAGCCACTCTGTCTGCTTCCTGACCCAGACAAATATTAGTAGTATTAATAACAAGACTATGTGTCGAACTCTTCTGTGGCTGTTGTTACTTAATCTGGGAATTCATTGCTGAGATTTCGGTCTGACCAACAAATTTCAGCTACTATTTTACACCAAACCTACACAAAAAGAGAAAATTATATTTTGCTAAAAGTAAATAAAGATTTTGTCCATTGTTAATTTTCATAATTTTCCTGTTAATTCTCAATTCCATAATACAATAAAGCTCTTTCTCATTACAGTGCAATGATCATTAATGCAATTATAATAATAATGTAAACTATAGCTGCAAGCAGCAATTGAGGGGTCAGGCCCATCAGAGGCACCAAGGGAACATATCTTGCAATAAAAGCCATTAAAAAAACCATAAGTATAACCCCTTGACACAAAACACAATAAAATTACTTATAACTTTTGTCAAATAGGTTGCGCTGTCACCAAAGTTTTATGATGTGGTCAGGATGTTGTGACAATGACATCAGCAAAGTTTCAGGTGCATACACAAACGTTTTGCAAAGATACCGCCTAAAGCCCATTTAATATGCCTGGCACCAAATGCGACGAGAACGCGAGAATGCGAGAACAATTTGATCAATCAACAAGAATTCTATAAATTTTTGTTGTGAGTGTCTCTAGATGCTACATGCAAATTTCGGACAACACTGTTGAAAGAAAGATAAAAAAAGGTTTTTAGTATAATTCAAAAAGACAGACATGAAATAGTGAGGACTAAGGCTGACCATGAAATATTTTATTTGATTTGGTTAATCTAACAAGATCAAAGGTTACAAGCAAAATAACCATTTTTCATATTTCTGAACCAGTATGTGGCGCTGTGATGAAACTTTGATGAAAAATTTGCAATGGAAACATTTCAGACTGTCCTGTACCCATTCCAATCTATGGCTGTCATAAACTTCCATGGTGGAAGAAAAACATTGATGCAATAGAAAGCATATTATATGCTTAATAAAAATATATAATATGTTTATATGTGAAGGTAGTATTTAATTTTTTTTTAACTTTTTAATTTTTTAAATTTGTTTATTTAAATGTAATGCCTATCATTGTCAGTGGTGCTTGCGAAGCAAACTATCACTATTACTTTCTTGCATCTTTTTGTTGGACAAAACTTTGGTACGCAACTTGTCCAGCACAGTTTGACGTAGACCCATGAATGAGGAGGAGTCAAATCGACCAGCTTAATGAGGATTTTTTAATGATTTTTATTCATCCAACTTCATAGCGCTGCCCTAGCAAGCAGTTACAGTTCCCTAGCAACCCCCCTATTGACTTCCATTTAAGATGGTGAGAGGCACCAGAACATCATAGAGACAGGTGGGAGGCCTCTTTTGACTCAGACTGGCAAGTAGTCTTTAAGTATTACCATGGAAACTGTCCAGTCATGCCCTAGCAACCATTTAGAGCACCCTAGCAACCAGCATGAATTAACTACATCTCAGCACCAGAACATCATACAGGCATTGGCTCTTTTGATTCACACACACATCTGTCTAATGGTTTTACTCTGTTAACTGTCTAGCTACACCCTAGCAACCATTTACTGTACCCTAGCAGCCATGTTATAAAATGAATAAGCCATATCTCAGCATTAGAACATTGTAGAGACATGTGAGTGGGCTTATTTGACTTAGGATGTCGGTGGACTTTAGGTATTGCCCTGTCAACTTCCTGACCACACCTTACCAACCAATAAGTCATGCTAGCATCATGCTAACTCATGTTACTTCATGTTAGCATTCAAACATCATGCTAAGTCTTGGACTCATCATGTTAACATCATGCTAGCATCATGTTAAAACATGTTAACATCGTTAACATCGAGTTTTGTCACGGCAAGCACAACTCATATTTTCTTCAGTAAATCTAGTTGTATTTGCTCTTAAATATGCTTCATTTTTATTGTGCGTTTATTTCTTCTAATTTCTGTTTCTAATTTCTGAAATGTTCCATGGCTATTTTTAGCAGTTACTGTTTATGAAAACAAACAAAAACCTGCAGTCTCTTTTATAGTACAGACACTATGTACCTCTTTATGATGCAGAAAGTTGTTACTGCAGTATTCAAACACTTGAGATGGCTAAATTCAAATATTCCATTCTCTACGCTCTCAACCAATAATCCTTTCATTTTTTTCCCGTTTTCACTTCAGGAGACAAACTGATTGCTGTTTGTGTGTTTTAGCCGTTTCTCTAGCTTTGCACTTCAGACTCTTGAAAATTCACTGGACTCTTTCTGCTTTGGTTAAATTTTTAGAGCCTGCAACAAATAAAGACATTTCTTGTCTCTAAAGGAAGCTGTTGGTGTGAAGCATTAAGGCGGTCAGATACCCTCACATCGCTTCCTTCATCTCTGTTTCAATCTGTTTTTGGATCCATCTGCTGTGAAATTAAACCCCGAAGATGTCCTTGAAATAGCTTTTCTGAAAATGTGATTAAATTACTCTCTTGTGATTATAAATACAACATTACGGCTATTGTTTCCAGTGTTGGGATTCTTCAGAGTATGTAGAGCCACAGGTACTACAGACAGCTCAGACAGCACAATGTTTGGTAGACTGCCTTCACAAGATGTTACTCTAATTTTAGCAAGACTAAAATATTTTATTATACTGCAGTATTTAATTGTTCTGTTGTTCTGGTTGAGAGTTTATAAAATGGGTAGTTCTGGTCCTTTTCTGTTCAAAAGTCACTGTAAACCATGACTGGTTTAAAGCTTTGCTTTAATTTATTTCACCTTTCTCTTTAAAAAAATATATCAAAATATATCAAAACGTTGTTTTGTATTTAATATTGCCACCTTTGGCCTGGAGTTAGAATTAGGGTTAGGGTTAAAAAAATTTACTTTTGGCATTTTATCAGCCGGCTTCCTGAAATATCAACCTGGGAAGTTTTTGAAACATTATTGGAGTTTCCATATGTGCTTCACTCTGATAGGTTGCTTTTCTTTATTATTCGGCCATGTCTTTAATTTCAAACGTTTTGTCTACAACACTAATTTTTACCTTTTTCATCCAGCCTCTGTAACTTGGTATCAATGGAACTTCGAGAGAATGCTCTGACATATTTACCAGAGTAAGTGTGCACTTTACAATTCTTTGTGTGTTGTGTATGCACATGTATAAGGTAAAATTCATATTTAATCTATTTTGGTTCATTTAGGTCTTTATCTCAACTTCAAAAACTTGAAGAACTTGATGTAGGGAACAATGAACTGTATAATTTGGTAAGTGCTGAGATTTTCATATATTCATGCTTGCTCACACATATACACTGTTAATTAGAGAGTGTGTGTGTGTTAAAATGGCACAAAAATAACGTCACAATATGTAAGATTTATGAATTGAAGTATCTAAAAAACGCTTGCACAGTGCTATATATTTTGCTCAATTATGTATTTACAATTATCACAAATGTTTCCAATTATTTGTAAATCCAGAGAAATGCACAATTTTTAATAGTGCACCATCCCTGGTTACTTTTTACCTGTCAATGGTATAATATCCACATTATGCAAGGTTTTTGCTTGTACTGCTGTAGAATAGATGGCAACACGTGTGGACAAATGCAGAAGTAGTGTACCACGCACCACTTTGTTGTTTTTTTAATTACTTACTATGGACCATGATTATTCATTACCATTTTACAGCTAGTTTAGGTTTTTTATCTGTGGGTAATGCTAATGTTAAATTTAATGTTGCATTTGGTTTGTACTTCAGTAATTAAGTCAATTCATCAAGTCTAGTAAACAAGTCTATGGCAGTGTAATTAAATACAATATGTGTTACACATAAATAGTAAAGCTTTTTTGCAAATACTGTGAGTACATTAAAATGTACTTTTAGTACGACGTTTGAACACGTTTTGAACACGTTAGTGTTAACCCACCAATTCATCTGACATACAAAGTCACATATCAGTAATAAATCAGCATAAAACTTTACTTCCGTTGCAGCTAATTCAATTAGAATGACATAAAATTTGCATTTGCATTCCTTTAGGTGTCAGCAGTGAAGCACTGTCTGGTATAAAGTGCATTTCCCTGAATGTAGCATCTGTTGACAGTGTCAGGCCTGTAGTGTGTTTTAGACTATTGCAATGTCACTTTGCATTAGTTTGCATTCTTGTTGTGACTGCCATATAACAGTCACTGCTACATTCTTGCTGTTCCATCTTAACTCTGTCAAACTTCTTTTTCTGCAGCCCGAGGCAATTGGTAATCTTGTCAGCCTGAAGAACCTCTGGCTGGATGGAAACCAGCTGTCTGAAATACCACCAGTAAAGTATTCCTGAAACGTCCCATTGATGTCATTACAGAAGAGCTATCAGTCTTTCAGCAGCATTGTCTCCAGTACTTGTACAGGCTAGACTGGAGATTTTATCTTTAATTGCTTGTTTAATTGCTTGTTTTATTTATTACCAAGCTCAACAATAAGGATTGTTTTTACTTGCTGGTTCGATCATGCCATTTTTTAGTGGTGTGTAAGAGAAGTGTCACTATTTATGACGGTACAGCTTTAATCAATAATGGTAGAAAAAATGTTAGATTTAAATGTAATCATTTTAAAATAATTTTACAACTAGTTGCTCATGTGCAACCTGCACATTTCGATTTTTCTCTCTGCTTTAATAGAGAGATCATTAGATTGTGTTAGTGCACATTAGTGTTCTATGGCTGCACGTTCCCGTCCATGCAGTGTGACACATCTTCACATCCCCATTAAGCAGCGTATATAGCCTGTATATTTTTATTGTAGACATTGCTGTTATTCATCTTCATGGAGGTGTATTTTTATGCATTTTAATGTTGTGACTGTTTAGGCTTTCAAACAATTTACTTGCACACTATTCTGACAAATGTTATGACCATGTCCACCTGGCATGTTTGCATACAGTCTGTCATACAGTGCAGTACAGAATAAAGTTCTCTTTCTCGTCTTATTTTGCTGTCATCCTACATGTATGTTTATGTTAAACATAAAAGCACCCATCAACTGTTTCCTTTTAATCTGAGTTCTTTTTAATCTTTTCTATTTGTCTTCTTTGTTAATATTGCCAAACCACACTGATACCTTGCTAATTATATATTTTTTTACATTTGAACAGTATTTTTAAGGCAACTGACGTTTTAAATCAAATGATTTCACTATATTCTAAATGCTTTTAACACTGTGCGTGTGTGTCTGCATGTGTGACACACTTAACCATATGTTGGGGACAATTTCTTTATTGTAAAATGCAGAAAGTTTTTGGTTAGGGTTAGAGTGTGAATTAGGGTTAGGTTATATTGTTTATAGTACATAAAAACCATGTACAAGTCTATAAAATGCCCCCATTTAGATAAACAAGTAAACATGTGTGGTGTGTTTCTGAGTGTGTGTGTGTCCACGCATTTTTGTGGTTACAGGCATGTGTTATCTCGTTCTCAGGAACTGGGCAGGATGAAAAACCTTATGTGTCTGGATGTGTCAGAGAACAAGTTAGAGCACCTTCCAAATGAGATGAGGAACCTTCTAAATCTCTCTGACCTTCTGGTGTCCCAGAACCTCATCGACATGCTCCCAGAGGGCATTGGTAATTGTAATTCTACCCAGCTCCTAACTGCATGACCCTTGTTTGTGTTTATATGCAGATTTTTTTTAAATGTCTAAGAGCATTGTGTTTTGTCCTGCAGTGTTTAACCTGCAGAAATACGTTGATGATACTGACAGTTTAATATAAATTTTATATATATAGGTTGGACAATAAAACTAAAACACTGGCCAATTTAGTGTTAGAGGTTTCATGGCTAAATTTGACCAGCCTGGTGGCCAATCTTCATTGATTGCACATTCCACCAGTAAGAGCAAAGTGTGAAGGTTTAATTAGCACAGAGTAATAGAGTAAGCACAGTTAATTAGAGTAATAGCACAGTTTTGCTTAAAATATTGCAATGCACACAACATTATGGGTGACATATCAGAATTCAAAAGAGGACAAATTGTTGGTGCACGTCTTGCTGGCGCATCTGTGACTAAGACAGCAAGTGTTTGTGATGTATCAAGAGCCACGGTATTCAGGGTAATGTCAGCATACCGCCAAGAAGGACGAACCACATCCAACAGAAGCAACTGTGGATGCAAGAGGAAGCTGTCTGAAAGGGATGTCCGGGTGCTAACCCGGATTGTTTCCAAAAAACATAAAACCACAGCTGCCCAACTCACTGCAGAATTAAATGTGCACCTCAACTCTCCTGTTTCCACCAAAATTGTCCGTCGGGAGCTCCACAGGGTCAGTGAACATGGCCAGGCTGCTATAGCCAAACCCTTTGGTCATTCGTGCCAATGCCAAACGTTGGTTTCAATGGTGCCAGCAGCGAAAATCTTGGGCTGAGGACAATGTGAAACATGTATTGTTCTCTGAGTCCACCTTCACTGTCTTTCCCACATCTGGGAGAGTTACGGTGTGGAGAAGCCCCAAAGAAGCGTACCACCCAAACTGTTGCATGCCCAGAGTGAAGCATGGGGGTGGATCAGTGATGGTTTGGGCTGCAATATCATTGCATTCCCTAGGCCCAATACTTGTGCTAGATGGGCGCGTCACTGCCAAGGACTACCGAACCATTCTGGAGGACCATGTGCACCCAATGGTTCAAACATTGTATCCTGAAGGCGGTTCCGTGTATCAGGGTGATAATGCACCAATACACACAGCAAGACTGGTGACAGAGTGGTTTGATGAACATGAAAGTGAAGTTGACCATCTCCTATGGCCTGGATGGTCAACCATCTCCACAGTCACCAGATCTAAATATTATTGAGCCACTTTGGGGTGTTTTGGAGGAGCGATTCAGGAAACGTTTTCCTCCACCAGCATCACGTAGTGACCTGGCCACTATTCTGCAAGAAGAATGGCTCAAAATCCCTCTGGCCACTGTGCAGGACATGTATCTGTCATTCCCAAGATGAATTGATGCTGTATTGGCCGCAAAAGGATGCCCTACACTAATGAATTATTGTGGTCTAAAACCAGGCGTTTCAGTTTCATTGTCCAACCCCTGTATATACACACTATATTGCCAAATGTAGTCGCTCACCCATACAAATAATTAAATTCAGGTGTTCCAGTCACTTCCATGGCCACAGGTATATAAAATGAAGCACCTAGGCATGCAGACTGCTTCTACAAACATTTGTGAAAGAATGGGCCGCTCTCAGGAGCTCAGTGAATTCCAGCATGGTACTGTGATAGGATGCCACCTGTGCAACAAGTTCAGTCGTGAAATTTTCTCGCTACTAAATATTCCACAGTCAACTGTCAGGGGCATTATAACAAAGTGGAAGTGATTGGGAATGACAGCAACTTTACAGCATTTTACAGGCCACGTAAAATGACAGAGCGGGGTCAGCGAATGCTGAGGCGCATAGTGCGCAGAGGTCGTCAACTTTCTGCAGAGTTAATTGCTACAGACCTCCAAAGTTCATGTGGCCTTCAGACTAGCTCAAGAACAGTCCATAGAGAGCTTCATGGAATGGGTTTCTATGGCCGAGCAGCTGCATCCAAGTCATACATCACCAAGTGCAATGCAAAGCAACGGTGTAAAGCAGTGGTGTAAAGCAAGCCACCACTGGACTCTAGAGCAGTGGAGACGCGTTCTCTGGAGTGACAAATCACGCTTCTCCATCTGGCAATCTGACTGCATTGTGCCAGCTGTGAAGTTTGGTGGAGGGGGGATTATGGTGTGGGGTTGTTTTTCAGAAGCAGGGCTTGGTCCCTTAGTTCTAGTGAAAGGAACTCTGAATGCTTTAGCATACCACGAGATTTTGGACAATTCCATGCTCCCAATTTTGTGGGAACAGTTTGGGGATGGTTCCTTCCTGTTCCAACATGACTGCGCACCAGTGCACAAAGCAAGGTCCATAAAGACGTGGGTGAGCGAGTTTGGTGTGGAAAAACTTGACTGGCCTGCACAGAATCCTGACCTCAACCCGATAGAACACCTTTGGGATGAATTATAGCGAAGACTGCGAGCCAGGCCTTCTTGTCCAACATCAGTGTCTGACCTCACAAATGCGCTTCTGGAAGAATGGTCAAAAATTCCCATAAACACACTCCTAAACCTTGTGAAAAGCCTTCCCAGAAGAGTTGAAGCTGTTATAGCTACAAAGGGTGGGCCAACATCATATTAAACCCTACGGATTAACAATGGGATGTCACTTAAGTTCATATGTGTCCAAAGGCAGATGAGCGAATACTTTTGCAATATAGTGTATATACGTATGTAATAAATATAAAGTTTTTACAGTGACAAAAAAACAAGAAAGCAAGTCCTTATCTATGTTTATAATGTAAAATATCAGATACGTTTGAAGAGATAATGGAGTTTGTTTAACTTGCGTTTGACCCATTTACTCCACTTGTGATTTGTAGTTGTGTAGCACAGTTGTTGTATTAAAAATGAGCTCAGATGTGGGGTACTTGGTTTTTACACAGTAATCTTACTACAGTACATGTTTTCCTTTAGGAAAATTAAGACGGCTTTCGATATTGAAAGCAGATCAAAACCGATTAGCGCAACTGCCAGAGAGCATCGGCAACTGTGAAAGCCTCACTGAACTGGTGCTAACTGAAAACCACCTGGTGGTAAGCTGTTGGGCCATGTGAATTTACCTGACCAAACTTCCGCCCTTTATTTCCAGTCATCATGAAAAATCATAGAAAGACACAAAGAGACAAGACACAAAATTCAGCCTAAATTAAGTCTTTTTAGCAAATGTCCAGTGAAAGGAATTACTTAACCTTTAAAAATGTTGATCATCTACCTTAACTGAAATTTTTACTTGAAGAACCCTGTAACGCAAAACTGGGACATCTAAATATAATTAAAAGCTTAGATTTTCATAATTGGTTTTTTTAGCATTAAACTTAATAACTAAATAAAAACCAGAAAAATCTGAAATCTTACTTTCCATGCATTGTCAGTTTTATGGTAATTGTCTTAGTTATGAAAAGCATGTTTTTTTTTTTTATGAAAAGGTTATGTATTAATGTGGGAAGGTTTTTTCCTCAGAACTTGCCAAGAAGTATTGGAAAACTGAAGAAACTGTCCAACTTCAACTGTGATAGGAATCGTCTAACGTCTTTACCGAAAGAGGTATGTGATCCCGTCCGCTATGTCCAAGCATAAGCATGCCCTCAAGTTATATCTGAATGACCATATTTATAGAGTTTTGGACATAGGCACGCATCAAATGACACCACATTACCCCCTGTGGAATTTCTGAGATAAACTTAAGATTTTCTAGGCTTTTTCAAGCCTAGTCACAGACTCAAATGCAATAAAATGACTCAAAAAGCAACTTGCATTTACATATTTTAAATATTTCAGTGCCATTGTTTTGTCTTAAGATGCACACCAGTTTTTTCTAAGGCGTGTTTATAAAGTCTAGTGAGATGTCCCAGTTTAATCAAGGTCCACTCCTGGTGAAACCAGTCATCAGAGTTTATTTTGTGTTCTGTACTGCTAATGAATTATAGCTACAAACTTTCCTGAAAATGCTGCTTATTTAGACAGTTTACAAGGCTTGTGCAACAAAACTACATTTCTCATTAACTGGCAGCATGAGAAGAATATAAAGGCAGGGTAGGTGATTTTTTTTCCAGAAACTTTTTTGCGGTTCAACATGCTTGTTTACCATCTCTTCACATCCTAATAGCAATTACTAAGTAAAGTAAATATATTTATATAAATTTATATTCTTTGTGGAAGGCACAGGACCATAAAATGTTCGTCCAATAGGATGTCCTACTTGCCTGTCAAACTATGTATGCATTCATGTGTTAGCATGCTTTGGAAGGCACGCTGTAGAGAGGGTGGGATCTTATACTTTCATAGCTAGCTTGCTATTGCTAACCTTTCTGAAATTGCCAACCCTACCTTTAATTATAGTTTGCACTATAAAGCTTGCTGTCATTGTTTGGAAGTGAAAAAGAGAGAAAGAAATTAAACTAACCAAGATGTTGATGCTTTTGACCAGTCTCTTTAAAATGCATGTAATGACACATAACAAACTGTCTTCATTGTAGTTAGTCCTAATTGTTGCTCTTTTGTGCCTGTATTGACAAGACTGTATTTTCTGTATATATGAAATACATGCAGTTTCCCACAGACAGTTCTTACTAAATGTTTTGACAGAGTTTAAACTAGTTTTTACCTTAAATTTTTGTATTTAGGCGTAACATTAGACGTCTCCTTGCATGTGTCTGAAATCACAAATTAGTCAACCACAGCTAACTGCATTGAACTTGAAATGGTATAAACGATTTTATTGGATTTCTGTAATTACTAGGAAAATGACTATATGCATAGAAAAAGGAATAGTCCTTTCTTTTGGATCATCGTCATCCAACAGATACTTCTGATTTAAAATGTTCAGAATCGACTTGTACATCAGGTTAAACAGCCAATGTGTTGTATTTAATGATTACCTTCACTAGAGGACTTTTATGATCAGAAGTCCTTGAAGTTATTGTTGTTTTCTTTAGAACATGCTTGTCCTGTTTTATCTGTTAGTTAACTTGGTCTGGCTTTAAAAAGCTATTTTTATTTTTAAGACACAAATAAAAGAATCGAATAAAAGATCTAAAGAAACTCAAATTTTCTCAGTAGTTTAGTTCATTACTATAATATACATATAAAAAATACAACAGTGGTGAAAAGACACATACTAAATGTTGTTCAGGCTATTCTGGTTGTCTGTGTGCTGTCATGGTCCTGAACTTTCTGTAGTATTTAACTAGTTAAAGGCCTACAGAAGTGGTGGTTTATCCTTAAAACAATTTATACTCATCAAAGTATTTTACTTAATACAGTCTGAAAAGCTGGGTCATTTACAACTCATGGTTGGGTTAAATGTGGATAGAACAAACTATTAGGTTATAAACTATGCTGGGTTGTTGTTACCCAACCATGGGTAACATGGTTTTTATTTTTAGAGTGTAATAGATATACTACTTGGATGAGTATAAACTGTTTAAAGGATAAATTACCACTAAACTTCTGTAGGCCTTTAACTAGTTAAATACTACAGTGAGTGCTTATGTTCACATAAACATGCTACTTTTTAATTAAAATGTCAAAAAGCCTCGTTCAGATGATTCTTAATAGTCTGTTAGGCAGTATGACCAAATCATACATCATGTTATAAGTGCTTATCATATATACAGTACATTTTATGTATTAGTACGATGTTTTGATTAATTAGTGATTAATCAAGCCTGCTCAAAAGTGACAGACTGAGAGGCATGTGCACTTTCCGCCGAAGAATAAGGTAACAAATGAAGGTCCATACAGAACAACAGTAAAAATAGAGTTTTAATGGATAAATGTAAGACAGAATTGCAAAGTTTTAATGAATAAATGAGATAAATATAAAATTGCAAAGCTTTATACACTCAGAAGTGCCATCATCGCCTACCTTCACCTTTAGACTGGGGAGCCTGTTTCAGTCCTGACAGGAAACCAACAATTTTCCCCCGAAAATGTGCTGGGCGACACACGCTCTATCCCACGGCTTCAAGCGTTAGATTATATTTAAAGCGTTTATTGTCATATGCACAGTGAGGAAACGAGTTTCCCTGTGCAATGAAATTTTGACTTTGCTGTCCACAGTGAATGCCAGGACAGTTATATAGACTAAAGTTGAAAAATATAAAATAACAAAAATTTAAGAAAATATACAATAAGGGGAAAATATACAATAAGGACATAAAATAATAAATAAACTTGAATATAGAATAATCATGTGCAAATTAAATAAACGTGCAAATTGAATAAATTTGGTGCAGCTAAGACTGCAGCTAAACTGGGTGCAGCTAAGACCGCCTTCTGAGAGAAAGAGAGGAAGCAGAGTTGGCCAGACTTGCTCCCCCTCCCAAACAGTGCACATTACAAACAGGTTAGGGTGAGACAAGGTAACTTGTGGTTGCAAAACATTATGTGGTTATCAGGATGAGAACCTAGGGACACACATTTTCCCTAGAGCATGGAGCCCTTTACCTGCTAGAGGGCTCCATTTTCTGCTGACTGTTTCTAGGCAAACTTTTTTGTGACAAAAAGTGTGTGACAAAATGAGCTGTAACTCAGTGAATACTTAATTTACAGGTTTAAAAAATATGTCTAAATAAAGCATGAAATGCTATTAAATATACTAGTCCACATCAAAAACAATTATTCACTGATTATGTGACATGCATGAAAATAAAGACAGTGCCAGTATCTTACTGTCAGCTCATTAGCGCTAATGTGACCATGCCCCCTCGCTATTCATATGGTAATCATTTCAGCGAGAGGTGAGAATGGTACACGCCCCTGAATAACGCCATAAAAAGCATCACTTTTGTACATCGGTTTCACTGACTTTCCTACGAGTTAGAAGGATGGCACGCTATACATGTAAGAAAGCCCTTTAGATGTTATTGGACAGCAAGGAAGAGTATACTTTTTCTTCAGAGGAAGATTGTGACTCCGGTGAGGATGAGTTGCATTTTAAACAGCAAAAAGCTATATGGGAACATGACTCATAAACAGTTTATTGAACAGCTGATTGCAGAACAGCTGATTCATCACAGAAAACAGCACCAAAGCAGGCCATTTGTAACCATGTGCCAGTTCCTGGAGCTAGCCTCAAATCTTGCCACTGGTGGGCGATGGATCTGTGTTTTTTTTGCAAGGCAGTACGTGGCAAAAAACAACAAACAGCATGGAAATGCCAGGCATGCAATGTACACTTGTCTTCAGTTGAACAGGAACTGTTTCCAGGAGTGGCACAAAGATGTGTAATATTCTATACTCTATCTACTACCCATACATACATTTGTTTACATGTACACTAATATCTGTTTATATATATAAAAAGAAGAATGAAAATAAAAACGTGACTTTTCCTGTGACTTCTCTCATTCTTACTTCTATAGGCCATTAAGAGGCTGATGGTCCCTTAGGGGGAGGGCCTTTGTTTTCTCAGGTGTAAATCCCATCTTTCTAACACAAAAACTGTCTTACAAAATGTAAATCAATCTTTTGTTTTATGTGATATACTGTAAAAAATTATTTTTACACCATTGTGTAGAAAAACTCTAGTCTATCACATCCAGTACTCAAAGGTCTTGTAAACAGATTTTGTGTGTGTGTTTTCTGGCCTTATTTTAAAAAAGTATCCTTTTAACCTTTTATGCATAAACACCATTTTCTCAAAAACACATGCATGCATATGGTTGAGATATTATTGCAGCACAGTTTGTGCTCTATACAGTGTAACCATAACTAAGCAATTAAAAATGTTTTTAATGGCTTAAAACAGCACAAATATCAGAGCATGTCTAAACTTTTCCAGGGCCCAAACCCCCCCTTAGACTCCTTACGGATTAATTTAATAAAATTTGTAAGATAAATGAGATGTAAAATGTGAGATATCTAATTCTAATATAAGTGAATTGTTAAAGATGCTATGTAGTGATGTCATGTGACAGGAGAGCTGTGTATTAGTGTGTGAAACCTTTATGCATAGATCATACTGTTATGCTACTTCAATTTTTTCTTCATTACTTCCAATATTCATTGTTACATCATTGACATTGCTACATTATAGAAACGTTTTAGTATAAGTATTCAAAATACATAATTTTAAAATGAGAAAATGCAAAACTATTCAAATATTTTAATATTGAAATCCAATATTAATATTTTCCAAAAAATATTACCCATTCAGCTAACTAAAGGGGACTGTAGGAGTGTATAGACTCCAAAAGGTGAGAATAGAGAATTTTGGGCTAAATCAGGCTCAGATAGATGGGCCAGTTCTCTGCTGTTTATGCACTGTGAATATAATATTAATGCTGTCTTTATAGGTCATATTAAACTGTTGTGATATTTGTAATAGAACAATGCATAACACTGAAGTATATTAATTTTACATTACAAACTGTAATGCATGTGCTTATGTACAATCTCTTATGTGAAACCTTTGATTTACTTGAATTATGAGATTGAGGCTTTACTGTTATTAATTGTTCTTATAAAAAGATAATCCTTACCCTTGTTAATCAGCAATCTAGTTTCAGAGGCCAAACTCAGTTTAGTGAAACTGCACTCCACTAGCAAAAGTCAGCTAAAGGGTTCTTTGCACACTGGCCTAGAGCTGCCACCTACCCTGACCCGGACAGGGTTGCTGATAGTATGCACACAGCTCACTCAGTCACTCTTATGTCATTGCTCGTCTAGTGTCGTATGCCATTGTGAAAGCCTTGAGTCTTGTTCTGAAAGGGATTTTGCTTATATGTTCCTCTTTTTTCCAGATCGGTGGATGCAGCAGTCTGAATGTTCTCTGTGTAAGAGAGAATCGTCTAACATGCATCCCTCCCGAGCTCTCTCAGGCTGCAGAACTGCATGTTCTTGATGTTTCTGGAAACAGGTTTGTCAAAGCAAAGTGACTCCGTAGGGATCTGTTCTACATTGATGTAGACTATAGGTGGCATTCCAGTTATTAAATATTTGTATGAGATTTAGAGTTTCATGGCTTCAAAAGGAATGTTGCTTGTTTAATACTGTAAGTTAACCTATAAAATGTTGTGAATACAACAAAATTTGCATTTACTGCAATCTGCAATCTGTCATCTTTTTTTAATTTACAAATAAACTAAAAACAGTCATTGAGCAAGTACATAACAGATCAGTGTTCAAACCAGTCTCCTTATGTCTTTCCTGATTCACAACAGTAAGTTTATAATGATTCATTATTTGAGATGTCAAGTCCAATTTCAGGGGTAATATCAGTTTGGCTTCATTGCATTTTAATATGCATAAAGAAAGGTACTTAAAGTACTCTGCAATTTTATGTTTAAAAAAGAGAAAAGAGAACAAAAGTTACAGATTTCAGCTTTAATTCTTATATTTTACAGTGCAATGTATTAGGCTAGAGTTCTGAAACTATAACCCCCAACATTTCAGATAAATAAATACAATGTTTGTATGACAGACATACGACATACCATAACTGACCCTTCGCAAAGACCTGCCCTCCTTATTTACTGTTGCTACTTTTCCGACAAGTATTTGGTACTGGCCATGGCACTTCCACTGTAAATTTGTGCACTCCCTGGGGAAATAATGGATAATTTCTAGAAAAATGATGTGTTGATTTCAGAAAGAAAGCTCAGCAATATGCATTTGAAGGATGTGAAAGGATGTGCACAGGTTTCTGCCAGGTTTAGTGAACAGGAGACTGTATATTCCCCAGCCTGTCTGGGTACATGCTGTCTGAATTGCAAGTCCCATACAAGCAACTTTTCACAATTTTTTTTTCTTGAAGTCCACCAACGTTAATCTACTGCATAATTTTTTTGTTGGACATTATCAGCATTATGATTGGTTAGGGTTAGGATTGCCTGTCAATTAAAAAGGGTAAATTATTCATAAAGCACAAGGGATAAAGCTCTAGAAAAGCAGTCCTTAACTAAAAAGGTAAAAAAAAAATTATTTGCCTATTTTGAGTTTGCAACAAAATATAGATCAACAAAGGCCCACCTGGAAAGTCATAACAGACGTCAGAATTCTGTTCATGTTCATTCGGTTCTGTTGCATTCAGCACTGTAATGCCCTCCAATCTGATCTCCAAGCTCAGCCAGTTTGGTATCATTACATCTGGACTTTCTAACAGACCCCAGTCTGTTAAGTCAGATAACCTCTTATCCTCTATCATAACCACCCTGTACCACAGGGCTGCATGCTGAGCCCTCTTTTATACTCCCTTTTTACCCATGACTACATGCCTGTTTATGGCTCCAAAACCATAATCAACTTTGCAGATGACTCCACAGTGGTAGGTTTGATCAAAGATGATGATGGGTCTGCCTATAGGGATGAGGTACAGCACCTGGCTGTGCGGTGTGCTGCCAACCATCTGGAATTAAACATTCAGATGACCAAGGAGATCACTGTGGACTTCAGGCGGACACAGAGGCATGCATAGACTCCCATCTACATCAACGGAGCTGTTATGGAGCGTGTGTCGGGTTTCAAGTTTATTGGCATTCACATCTCTTCTGACCTTACCAGGTCTCTAAACACCTCCCCCCTGGTCAAAAAGGCGCAGCAGCTTTTTATGGAGCCTTAAACTTCACTTGTTTCCCAGGATCCTTGTGGATCTACCACTGTACTATTAGAGCTTACTCACAAACTGCATCTCAGTGTGGTACAGCAACTGCTCTGCTTCAGACTGCAAAGCACTCCAGCGGGTGGTGAAAACTGCCCTATGGATCATCTGCATCCAGATACCCACCATCGAGAACATTTATCACAAGCACTGCCTGGGCAGGGAAAAGAACATGATCAAGGATGCCTACCTCTTTAAATATAGACTTTTCACCCTCCTCCCATCTGACATTACAGGAGTCTGGGCTTTCACTAGTAGGCTCAGAAAGAGCTTCTTTCTTAGGCTCTGACCATGCTCAACTCCACACGACCATTCTAGCACCTGCACTTTTACTGCACTGATTTCAGTACTTTATAAACATGTATTTGCACTAATCATATTTTGCACAATCTGCACACTGTTTAAACTATCACACTGTACACTGCCTAAAAATGGTACTGTACTAAGTACAGTAAACTACTACTATGGACATGTTATTTACACTACTCATACTTTGCACAGACTATACATTGTTTAACAATGTTATTGCACATTTAAATATCGGTATTTGCGTTGCTGCTGATCATACTACACATATAATTCAATTGCACCCTCTATTCTGTACATACGCTGTTAAAAATTGTGTATTATAATGCCACTGTACATTCTTGACTATGGTGCAGTACTCCTACACTTATCTGTATCTAAAATCACTATATTCTTGCATTTCTGGTTTTCGATGCTTAGCTCTGTACTTGTACTCTGCATAATGACAATAAAGTTGAATCTAATCAAATCAAATAATGCACATTTTTATATGGAAGAAACAAATAAAGTTCATTGACAACCACTTCACATTTATGCTTTTAAGACCCTTGGGAGGAATGCCTTGCCGGCATAAGTGCAAGTTGTTTAGTTTACAAGTTGTTTCATTTACAAATGTAAATAATTTGATGTACTATCCGTGAAAGTTTGTAATAGCTTTGAATACCTCTGGTGAATGGTTTTCTGCGTTGTCACTCTGTAGGCTCCTGTACCTGCCCATGTCTCTGACAACTTTACGACTTAAAGCTTTGTGGCTGTCAGAGAACCAGTCTCAACCTCTCCTCACCTTCCAAACAGATGTGGACCCCGAGTCTGGTGAGAAGGTGCTTACCTGTGTCCTGCTGCCTCAGCAACCTTCTGAATCAGAAAGCAAAGGTAATGTTATGGTTTTTTACTAATTTTACAGTAAGTGAGTAGTGAATACACACACTGCAGCACCCTGGAAGCAACTGGTTGCTCTGCTCAAGAGCACCTTAGTCCTTTCCTGCCAGCAGTGGAAATTGAACATTTGACCCCTGGCATTTTTCCACACTTGTGCTGTGTTTTACATACTTTCAGTGGATTATATGACTAAAGGGGCTTATCTCCACTCAGCCCCAGACTCATTCAGCCTCAGCTAGCAGACACAGTTCCCTCACACAGCCACATCTTATCCAAGCTTTTATTTTGTGTGTGTGTGTTTTTTTTTCTGAGATAACCAAAGATTTGTTGATGTGTACAGTGGAGAGGGTCACTTTGTTCCCAAGCCCTTCCCAGGAGCATCTGTATATTTCAATAAGTGTTTTAAATATATTTACATATAAATATATATCTTCTGTGGAAGGCACAGGATCATAAAATGTTCGTACAATTATTACAGTGAAAGGATGTCCTACTTGCCTGTCAAACACTGTATGTGTTTATGTGTTGAAGGAGGCATGACTTTGGAGACCACGGATGGTGGGACCTTATGCTTTCAGTTCAATTTTATTTATATCACGCTTTTTACAATGTTGCATTGCTTCAAAGCAACTTTACATATAATGAAAAATAAAACAGAAAATTGATCAAACGTTTACAACATGGAAAACAGAATACATGGTATTATGGCAAATATTTTCCTTGTTCAATATAAGATGTATATGAATAAAAATTATTAGTTGGTTTATGAATCGTTGACTGAACTAATAACTAAAACACATTTGGACGATTTGAATAAATGGACGTGCATTTGAAATCCTTGTCATTGCATGTAAAAGCTTGTACCACTCTCAGTGGTCTATGAGAGGGTAATGTATTCAGCCCACTGAAACGGTATTTACTTCTGAGACCAAAATGCAACATTTAGTCAATTACTATTATGCTAAATTATGCTAAACACCATTATGCTTTAATCATTATGATAAAAGCTATATTAACAATTTAAAAAACCCTAAGCCAGGTAAAATGTCAGCAGTCTCCTAGTAAGCAAGCCAACAGGGCGACAGAGGCAAGGACCTAAAACTCCAATCATGTATAGATGGAGAGAAATCGGGTTCAACTGGGAGGGCCAGTTGTCCTCTAGCATGTCAAAGCTGCAATTTGTAACTTTCTTGGATAAAAACTGAGCTGATAATGCTAATTTATAATTATATATTGATTTAAAAAACTGTCAGATCTGATTTTGTCTATGTCAGGCATTGAAGAATGTTACGAACAGATGGCGACAGAAGCATAATGCTACCAATTGCAGTTATAACATCACACTGCTGTGACTAGGTATGCTACTAAAATGTAAAATATAACTGAGCTGGAGGGAGGTAAGTAGAAAATAGGAACTGTCTTCGGGGTCGTTTCATTGCATCTGGTCTCTTTACTATCTGGTCTGGATAGAGTCAGGAAAGCTAGCCCTAGAATTTTCTTTTGAATTACATTTTTTTCTGAATTACCTCATTGTTGTTGAGGTAATTGAATGATCTGTAAATAATTCAGAATCGGTCAAACTGGTGGAAGAGGATGGATGAAGTTATTATATTTGATGAAGTAACTACCTAAAATGAACTTGAGGTAATGATCCATACGATGATTTTAGCACTTCGCTCAGTTCATTTAAAAATATACATCAGCTGTGTTTACCACAGATTTGTTGATTAATACTCAAAACAGATGTTGACTATTAAATATAAAAGCTACTGTTATTGGTTACATACAAAAATTGAGTAAATATGCCTGATAATGTGTTATTGTCATTATTTTTGAAATTATGCAAAACCAAAAATGAAAATGCATGAACATTAGACTAAAAATGTTATGTTAATATAAACATACAAAAAGATTACTTGTTGATGGCTTAAAGTGGTGTAAAAGTCATGTTTTAAAAGCATTTATTATTCATTTTAATGTTAGTTAATGCAAATCCAGTTGTTCAGTCTCATGTCTATTTATTGTGCATTAAGTTTTAATA
Organism: Botia almorhae; assembly: GCA_036877575.1. Lineage (NCBI taxonomy): Eukaryota > Metazoa > Chordata > Actinopteri > Cypriniformes > Botiidae > Botia > Botia almorhae. The sequence goes on from JAZGTJ010001903.1 coordinate 25,161, forward strand.
TTTTATATATATATTGTTTATTATTATTTTAAATATGTATTAATCAATTGTGACATTAAGATTAATGCATGCAATATACATATTGTTTATTGTTAGTTCATATTTACTAAACTAGTTAAAGGTAGGGTAGGTATTTTCTGAGAGACTAGCAAAAGCAAGCTAGCTTTTAAAGCATAAGATCCCACTTTCTCTTCAGTGTGCTCTCCAAAGCCTAGCCTCCTCCAATTCACATTAATGCATGCATAGTTTTACAGGCAAATAGGATAGCCTATTATTGCATTCAGAGCAAATGATTGGACGAACATGTTCCTGCGCCTTCTACAGAAGGCAAGGCAAGACAAGTTTATTTATATAGCACATTTCATACACAATGGTAATTCAAAGTGCTGTACATAAACATACACAAACATAACTGGACGCCAGTGTAAGGACCTGAGGACTGGTGTGATATGCTCTGATTTTCTGGTTCTAGTCAGAATCCTGGCAGCAGCATTCTGTATGAGCTGCAGCTGTCTAATGGTCTTCTTGGGAAGGCCGGTGAGGAGACCTTTACAATAGTCCACCCTGCTGGTGATAAAGAGACATCACTTTATGTCTCTTCAAGTCTTGACGGGAAACAAAACATCTAATTCTTGCAATGTTTTTGAGATGAAAGTATGCTGATTTAGTTATTGCTGTGACATGGCTACTGAAACTGAGGTCTGAAGATATATATTTATATTATAAATATCAAAATAACATAAAATGCTTCTGACCAAACTGTCAAACTAGCAGTACATCTTGCCTTCTCCCAAAAAAGTCCACTACACACCACTGCACTTCACCTAAAGTCTGATATGTAAAAGAGATTTGTGGAGGTGAAGTCACTGCTGGGCAGATTGGAAGGGACGGGGATAAATCATTTTACAGTAAGCCTGTGTGTAAAACTTGTTTTTAAACCAGAGCACTCTGGTACTTGAGTTATAGACACCTCAACACGTTTCTTTGAACAATATACTTAAAAATCTTCTGTATTTATTTCTATACATCTTGAATGTGTTTTCATCGATATGTAGCACCAATACTTTTTTAAGTACACAGTTTTCTACACTACATGTAGAATACAGCTGAACACCTAATGAAACCCTAGTATTTAGCTGGCTGATTTTGTTGCTCATGCTACAAACATAACCTTATGCATGCCGTGAAAAGTTATTTTGTCAGATCATAATATATTTACATTTACATTTACATTTAGGCATTTGGCAGACGCTTTTATCCAAAGCGACTTACATTGCATTATACTACACATTGAGTATGTGCAATCCCTGGGATCGAACCCATGACCTTGGCGTTGTTAACGCCATGCTCTAACCACTGAGCTACAGGAAAGCTACATAAACAGTATTTAATAGCGCATATGTAGTTACGTACAGTGTTTTTTCTTCATATTTTTGCTTTGTACTGTATATCTGGTAGTTCAACTGTATTATTTGCAGTATTTTACGTGAATCTGGTTATTATTCGACATTTCTGCCTTTTATAACTAATACTTGAAATGCAAAAACATGTTATTAAATGTTAAAGTGGTTGTACTCTGGTTCAGATAACCTGGCCCGTTGTGGAGCTTTGGAGAGTCTGGTGGAAAGAAGCATGTTAGATGACACATGGGATGACAAAGCCACAAACAGAATGAGCACCATCCGTTTTGTGGAGGATGATGATGATGAAGATGAGGAGGTGAGGAAGAAGCCTCTACCTACAGAATGTGTATTTATATAGTTTGGATTTTGCATGACATATCACAAGTGTTTCATCTAAAGCCTCTTTAAAAATGTACTAAATCTAATCTACTAAATCCAAACTGGAATTTGGTATACTTTTAAAGATTAAACCATTTGGAATAAAGATACAGATTTATTTATTTATTCATATTGTAACCAAAAACAAGTCTGTTGGGTTTAAAAGGTAAAATACTTTTCACATTTCAATAGAAAATACATCAGCAAAGGAAAACGTGTTCATTATGCCATTTTATGGGGTTCTTAAGGCATGAAATCAAAATTGGAGATTTGTGGATAGCCCATATCTGTAAGCTTTGATGGTAACATCTATATGCTAGTGTACTCTTTAAAAGTCAAAAACGTTTAGCACATGTATACATTTATGCATACACGTGCAGTGTCTCTCTTCTAGGAAAATCAAAGATATTGTATGGTACAGCATTGCATGTGGTTTGCTCTGTATAGTGCACATTTTAACCAATGCAGTAGGTCTTCTTGGTGTTTTAGAAAATACATACAATATCCTCAAAAAATGTTAAGAATGGTATGGTAGCCTGCCATTTTAAACACTACTTTTAATTCTGGTTGTGACGTAAACTAAAGACTGTTAGTGTAAATGAACATGTCCATTTTTTGTTCTTAGAGAACACTGTTGCGACGGGCGACACCCCACCCTGGTGAGCTGAAAAATATGAAGAAGGTGGCTGAAAGCATTTGTAAGGAGATAAATGCTGCCAAAGGCCTGGATTCCAACAAAAACGAGGTCAATAATGCTGTGGACCGAGTGACTACATCTGTGTGACCGCTTTAACTCTGAGATGTGTTTTACCTAATGTCCTTCTCCCCCAAAGCCCACCTGCCGAGCCATTCCTCACTGTCCCTGTTTTGTCCCAGGGGCTGACCACCCTTTTGCTTTCCTGGGATCACCAGAGTCCTTTGTCCAGCCCTGCTAACGTCATCTACTTTTGCCCCGTGTCAAGCCCACCATCGAGGTGCCTTTTTTCAAATACCTCCACAGCAATTATCTGCAAAGGAATGCACATTTTTATATGTTAAACATTTCGAAAATCTAGTACTTTTTTGTTTTCCTTTGACATACAAAGTAGTAGTTGCACTACAAGTTTTAGCATACATTTATCAGAATCTTTATTATAGATTTATTAAATTTTATATACTTTTATTTTTGAAACACTGGGTGCATTTTTTTCCAATTGGTAATTCTTGGGGCCCAGACATTTTTCTGAACCTACTGATTTTAAAAATTGTATAGTTGCTTGTGAGTATTGATACTTTTATACATGTGGCAGCTCAGGTGGTGTACTTTTAAAAACAAAAGTGTAGCCAGTTTCTTAATAAATTAACATTCTTATATCGTTCGGTAGGACTTTTGAAAAGCATTTTAATAAAGTGGCAATTTTTTGTATGTAATACACATCCATAATATCCACAATACTTGTTTGAATATAAGGGGACAGCTTTGAATTTATTATAAGATCTTTCTTTTAAACCAATCCAGTTTCATTCCATGAAAATGTTTTGTACTAAAAGTAAAAAAAAGACAAAGTGACCTGAAACTACTTCAGCATTGATAGTAAACAATGCTATAGCTGTCCAACAAACCCGCACTGTGCTTTACCATTGAGTACTCAGATACTCAGCTGTCGTTTTAGATGTAAAAATGGTACAGTTAAACTCTTGTCGTGTAAGGTAACAAAAGTTAATATTAGTTGTAGTTGTGGTTTTGGTGAGCAGTTTATTTCCCTTTAAGTGCCAGAATGCACCTTTACAAACATTGCTTGGACTTCATAAAACTTTTTAATATGGTACACTGCAGATTTTGACATTTGACATTGCATGTTTTATTTGTATTTCAAGACAGACATGGTTTTTAATAAGGTTTTTTTATCTATTAAATATTTCTTGTCAGAGATGAAGCTGCACAGAAAAAAATCTTAAGACGTTCTTCTGGGCCAGTACTTTTATGACTTTAACCACTGAAAAAATAAAATGACTTTATGAAACGGTTTATGATTCGTTATTTACATATAGATTTATTTCAATTAATTCTTTAGATATTATCCAGATGTTTTGCCACTGCTTTTTTTCTATGCTAATATGATTAATGTTAACGTTTATGTCTAATTCAAAGGAAAATGGTGTGTTTAAGCATGCAACCACATACACATTGTAAAGCAAAACAAAACCACACAATCATACATGGACAGGGACCCATGCCATGTGTTCCTATAAATAATTATACCAAGCTCTGACCCACGTTTGTCCACCCCTACATTCTTTTATCACCCTTGCTGTTTTCTCTGCTCGCATGTGGTTGCGTCTGTTGCATTTTTTTGCATTGCAAGTCAGCAAGATGCTTGTCTTAACAGCAATTAATGTATGGAAGCAAGGCGCAAGCTGATAGTGTTGCGGTTTGCTAGTCAGACAGCTTGACAGCGTCACAAACTGATTGGCTTTTCAGGTCACTTGTAGCCAATGATAATGCATCATTCTACACAGAAGAAAGCCTTACTACTATTTTTCAAGTGTGCTTGCACACGAGGCATTTTTTTGGTCGTAGCAGCTTCTAGTACACAATTTCAAGACAATGTTAAGGCATTTCATATTAATATTACGAAGTAGAGAATGAAAAAGTGACAATGGACAATTGTGCAGAACAATATAAAAACATATATGAGACATTGTACAAGGTAATATATTCATTACAATGTAATGTACAGTTGAACAGTGTACAGGAAGCAATGTAATGTACAGTTGAAGTGATATTATATACAGCATATGTTATGTAAGAATTAATTTACATATACAAACCCTCAGATTCAATTCACATATGGGGTGGATCCTGACCCCCTGCAATTTCTGCCTATTTCTGCCACTCCCAGCTTTACATATCTACATCTGTTTATGGGTTATTGTGCCTAACACTGCAGCCTCCTGAGATTTGTCATGACAAATTAATTTCTGGTCAAAGTGCATGAACAATTTCTTCACATAATTAGTAAAGCAAGGCCATTAAGGGTGGATAAGGATGGAGATGAGTTGTTGCAGATTGGATTGTGAAAGAAAAATAAATCAATAAGTTTCTGGGCACAATCTAATGCAGACAGGTATGATTAGGGACACGACTGTTAAATGAGTTAGTACATTTAATTTACAATATATTGTAGTAAATTACATGTTTATATGTTTCTAGCCATACAGCAGATTTCAACAACAAAACCATATGAATAACTTAGAATACAGTTAACAAATGTACACAAATACAATCTGCTTAAAACATAAATTGAATACACTGCAACATTGTTTTATTGAGAGAACATTACAGTGCAGGCTGGGAATAAAAGAAAAATGTAGTTACTTGTATTTGTGTTAAGCAGCACTAAACATTTTCTGCAGCAGCATAGGGTTTCCACAATGTTAACAACAGCTCTTCAGTGACCGTCTGCATGAATGGCTTAGAACAGTCTTATAAGTGAGTCATCTAATTAAAACAAATTGTTATTACACTGGTCTGTAATAAATGTAGAGGGATTAATATTGTTTTGAGTTGTGAACAATGAGTTTTGTTCACAAATAAAGCATTCTTCTCTGAAGATGTTTTTATTTATGAAATTCACTCAATGATTGTTAACAGATCTATTCTCCTCCATCCCCTGTATAGGGGAAAGATATTACTCCAAATGGGAAGTTAATAATTGATTAAAATTAATAGATGATTTGGGGAAATCTTAATCAATGTAATACATTGATTTAACACTCTTATAGAGCATGTAGCAGGATCGGCAGGATTAGGGACTTTAGATTATGAACATGAACCACCACAACATCATGTGTGGTACAAACAAACTTTATTAACTATACTAAACATACTACTCGTATCATACACAAATACACAACACACATACAGTTTGGCATTAAAGAGGGGCAAAGATTAGAATGAACAACCTGAAGGAACCATCAGTTTTTTAATTCCAACACACCTAATTGAAAGGGTTCAGGCTCCAGTTGATCTTTGCTGGATTTGAAACCAGTGTGATACAGAGGTCTTTGATGAATGGAAAGACTAAGCCGCAGCCTGGCACAAGCTTAGAGGTCTACTGAGATCTTCTAGTTCAGCATTCTTATCTGGTTGACAGTCCTTATAACTATAGAAGGTGGCCAGTGGAAAGCCAAAGAGAGTGACAGAAAGACCAAAAGAGCAAAGGAAACACTTGTGTCCTTGGACACTGGAATTTTAACTGGTGAGGATGTCACACCCTGAAGAGTTGTGTGATTCAATCAGAGGTTGTCCTCTCAGAGGAAAAGTTAAGTTTCTTTGTCTTCCAAAATGCTGTTTTGCATATGGAATTTGGTTGAATGTTAAGGTGGAAATCAAGGTGGAAGTTTCATATTTTTATTATCAACCAAAGTAATCAAAATGTTATGGATATCAATGTTCATGTTACGGAGGAGGCCGCCACTCTGTCTGCTCCTAGCCAACAGAGGGAACCTTCGCTAGAGTACTAGATTTATTTTGGACTACAACTCCCATGTTCCCTGACCTCTGCCTGTTTTCTCATTTGATTTTTTTCCTTCCCCTTTTTGCTCTGTTTGACGCTGTTTGACCATTTGCCTGTTTTTGACCACTCTGTAAATAAAGTGCTGGATCCAAACGTCCCTGAGTCCTCATTACAGAAGACATCGCCGGACAGCAATCCAGCAGAGATCCGACAGCTCTCCACGGAGCTGTTGGCTCAAGCGTCACAGCTCGCAATGCACCAGAATCAGCTCACACGTCTGACTACTTTAACAGAGGAGCTCGTTCGAGTGTTACAAGGAGCTTGACTTTTCATCTCCAACTTTTGACTCTTTCCTTCGTCAATTCCTGGAAGTTTTTGAACATCCGTCGGAGGGGAAAACCCCAGGTGAACAGTTATTGTCCCTGACACAAGAGAGACAGTCTGCGGCAGAGTATGCACTCACCTTCCGTACTCTCGCCGCTCAGACCGATTGGGTGGAGGATACCTTAAAATAACATGTCATGAGCTAACATGTCGTGAAGAGGGAAAAATCCTGAGTGAGTACATTGAGCTTTCAATACAAATTGATAAATCTGATTTGTTCTCGGCGCCCCTGCCACTCTGAGTTTGTACACCCTAATGTACAGCCCCTACTGAACTCATGCAGATCAATTACACTTGCCCGTCCAGAACATCGGTTCCGTTCTGGACTATGCCTCTACTGTGGACAGTCAGGTCATCAAAGACCCAAATGCCCAATCCGTCCCATGTCCCCTCAGCCTCCGGTGAGTGTAGCTTCCACATCTAATAAGCAAAATAATGTTATTTGTATTCCTCTCTCACTAACCTTCAACAACACTACCATGAGCACTTCTGCTCTAATAGACTCGGCAGCCAACTTTATTTCTATCGTGTTTGCTAAAAGTAATAATATTCATCTAACTCTCTGTCCTTCCTCTTTAGAGGTGGAAGCACTAGATGGTCGACCTCTGGGAGTAGGAAGAGTGGAGTACCAAACAGAGCGTACAACTACGAGTAGTTGGAGACATTACAATTATATGCCATCTCTTCCCCGAATCATACAATCGTTCTGGGTCTGCTCTGGCTGCGCTTGCATGAACCAGTTATCTCTTGGGATGAAGGTTAGATCATCCATTAGGGAGTTACCTGTCATAATTTTTGTTTAAATAAAGTTTCCCCGATTTCTAAACCTCTTGCCTCTTCCAAAGACTCTTCCAGTCTGTAATTCCCTCCGAGTACTCAGATTTAGCCATGTTAGCTCTGTTATTTAGCTTTCAGCAAGCAAAAAGCTTCACAATTGCCTCCCCATCGTGCTGTAGATTGCGCAATTGACTTAATTCCTGGTGGAACTTCTCCAAGGGGGTGCGTTTTTCCCCTTCCCAACCAGAATCTGAAGCTATGTGCCAGTATATTGATGGATGCTCTACACACAACTGGCCTTTTGTATACGTAAAGTATGCATTTTCCCCAGTAAGCCTCCTTGCACAGGTTCTGTCCAAGGTTAGGGGGGAGCAGCACCAGGTTCTCCTGGGTGATCTGTTTTGGCCCAACCAGACCTGGTTTTTAGAGTAAATGAGTCTGACAGCAGCTCCCCGGTGCATTTCCCTGAGCCAGGACCTCAGTGAACCTTTACGCTCTAAAGTGGCATCTTTTCGTGGGCTGGTGGTCCTCCCATCAGGAGGACCCACAGCATTGTGCTGTCCTACCTCTAGGATTGACTGGAGATGCCAGTTTCCCTCCACTTAAAGTAGCTCTCCCTCCAAAGAGCTACTTGGCGACCATTTCTGCTCACCATGACACCACTGGGGCAGGCCCTTGGGGCAGCACAACCTGGATGTAAGGTTACTCAGAGGCCCCCTAGGCCTCATTCCCTCTTGGGATCTTTCCATGGTTCTGGAGGGCCTACTGAGGGTCCTGTTTTATCCCACGGAGGAAGCTGATCTCAGCATTTTCACACTGAGGGCGGCTCTCCTAGTGGCACTCACCTCCGTTAAGAGGGTCGGGGCCTGCAAGCATTCTCTGTGGCCGAGCTTTTCCAATGTGTTTCTGAGACCCTGGCCTGGTTACATTCCCAGGGTTCCCACTACTCCCTTCCGGGACCAGGTGGTGAACCTGCAAGCACTGGGGAGGAAGACCCAGCCCTGTCCATGCTGTGTCCAGTGCATGCCTTATGCTTTAACCTGGAATATACGGAGAGCCTTAGACGCTCTGACCAGCTTTTAGTCTGCTTCGTAGGCCAGCAGAAGGGGAAGGCTGTCTTCAAACAGAGGTTAGCCCATTAGATTGTAGATGTTATTTCTATGGTTAAATCAGTTTTAGGGACTGCAGTGCACTGGGAGTCAAGGCACACTCCACAAGGGGAGTTGCGTCCTCCTGGGCTAGGGGAGCAAGAGGCACCTCACTAGCATACATTTGTAGAGCTGCCAGCTGTGTTACACTCAACTCTGAGATTTTACAAACTCTGTGTGGACCTGGTTGTGACACGTACTACAGGGTAGTTAAGTGACAACCGGGTGGATGTATCCCTTGCTTCTCCGGCCTTCCCCTCTTTCCAGATGATATTGTACACTATTTTCTTCCTATCTACTGTTAGGAAGGAGGACATTGAGGGTCTTTCTTTTTAGCACCTTTGGTAGACAACTCAGTGGAGAGGTTGTTTACTAAACCTACTTGTGTGCATGACCCTCATTGCAGGTAAGCCCGTATATTAGCGGTCGGTGCTCATATGCGTGTAGATTCCCTGCTCTTGATGTATAGACCACAGGATAGTTTCCCTATCAGTAAACATTGTGTCTTTACCAACATTGTGTCCCTCATGCCACAACACTAAACTGTACCTCGGTGAGCTGTGACACATCTTCAACTCCTCAGCACAAAAGTCAGTGTTGCAACCTGCTTGTATACTCAAATATCCTGGGAGGCTGGCATGCAAATTTCACTCCGCAATTTTCATTGGCCTATGTTACAAAGATCAGAGGTGATTGGGCTTACAAGAATGAACCTCTAGTTTTAACATGATGCTAGCATGTTGTAGCATGATGTTAACATGGTGTAACATGATGTTAATACACTTTACCATGATGCTAGCACATTTTATTAATTAGCATGATGATACCAGATGCAACCAAATTTTAGCATGATGTTAACACATTTTAACATGATGTTAACAATTTTAGCATTATGCTAACACATTTAAGCATCAAATAACATGATGTTATCATTTTTAATATGACACCAACATGTTTTATCATGATGCTAGCACATTTTAGCATGATGTTGGCATGTTTTAGCATCAATTAGCATGAAGTTAGCAAATTTTAGCATGATGTTAGCAAAAGCTGCTTAATGGCAAGCCTGCAGTCATGGCTAAAGGACATGTAACGCAGTAAGGGGACCAGAATGAGACCACAGATGTCAATAGAGAAACTTCACTACGTTAAAAACTTTTGTGAGGAAATGGCCTATCATTTAATGAATCAACCCTGTCCGTTGATCTTTAACATGTTTTAACTTTAACAATACCTTTGTTGTTAGTACCTTTGTTGGTACTGGATGTAGGTTTTACTATGAAGCTATTTTATATGAAAATGAAGAGTAGGGAATGTTACAACAGGTAGGATTCATTTATGGCATCAACACCAACAAACCTGTAATATTACTGTTTATTAATAAATACTGTAAGGTTGTAAATAATAAAATACTGTAAATATGACAAAGACTTAATAAAAAAAATATTATTTTGTCGGCTTCAAGTTACAATCACATTTTTAGAGACTAATATCACTGCTATCTATGCCCAATATAGCTGTTTTAATGAGCAGATGAAAATCGCTCATCTTGTGAGCGTGAAAATCCTATATTGCGGCAAGAAACTGTGCAGCGTAAACTGTAATTGACTATCGCAAAACTCCCACCACTGATATTGTTGTCACTGATTTGCTGATGTTCCTTGCATGATTTAAGTTGACCGTTATGCTTTTAACATTACCCATTGAGCCTAGCAACACAGTGAAGCAAAAATGTGATCAGTAATAGAAAGAAAAGTTAACTTACACTGACCTTTATGATTGATGTATTAGAAGAACAAACAAGGGTCTAAAAGCATTCTGAGAATTGTTTTTTTCACTTGTGTGACTGCCTGTGCTATCTTTTCACTACAGGGGTGTACAGCTACTAAACCCTCTGCGAACCACAGCATCCACAGCTGGCCAATCCCTGGCCTGCGCTGGGTGTCACAGAAAGAACACCTGTCAGGATTAAACTTGTTTCCTGTCAGCACTGTAGGACATGTGCACAGCTCCAGCCCAAAAAAAGACGCAGAGGAGACTGATGATGTAAGACCAGCAGCATCATCACCCTGTGGGCAAGCATAATTAATTTTTGTGGTGTCTGCAGATCCAGGACAGGATGTCTGTTGTAGGGTTTGGGTCTGTCTTTTTTGTCTAGCTCCAGTGTCTTTATCCAGATTTAGCAAATTGGAACTTTGATGACTGGAATATTTGTGGGATTTTAAGTTCCTTTAATTAATACTTCACCCAAAACTTTGTTCCAAAGGTTGCACACTGTTGGTATTTAGTGAAACACATATCAAAGAACAAGATTTCTGATTTCCAAGATGACTTTATGTAAGGGATAATGTACAGCCAGTCAGTTGTTATTGCAAGGGGTTTATTCTGCAATAACAACTGGATGGTTGTACATTATCCTGCTTATTACATGGATAATTACCACGAGTAAATTATTTGACACAAAATGTTGTTTCAAAGAATTTTATTAGCTCATTTGTAACAAATCCAAACTTTTTTTTTTTCAAAAAGTTTCTCTTTACATTTAAGCCAAGGCACAACATTCAAACAAGATGAACATGCAGTTTGGTTTTATAATTTGTAAATATATTTTATGTACATTATTAATCGGGCATATTCGTATTTAATTTATTTGTAGGTAAACTATTTGTAAGGTCAACATGACTTGCACTGGATGACCCTGTATTATTAGTTTTAGGCAGTTGTTATCAGGGAACAACATACCTTGTAATGTTGCGACTGGCTAGTCAGAATCAGCTATTCAGGAGCGTCGTGTAAGACTTCAATGAGATACATGCATCGTATAGACTATTGTGCTTTCATGGTGTTTTTTTGTATTTTGGTTTTTTGGTGCATAATTATGGATTGTTTTTGTATAGAAACTGTGTGCTGTGTGAGGGCCATTTGATGTTCTTCGAAAAGGGTTTTGAACAAACAATTTTTGAGTGAATATTTTTAGTGAACTTTTATTTTAAGATTCTGTTACAAAATTCACAGGAACAAAGGAAAGTGGGCTAAAAACTATGGTTCCATGGTCCATTGGTGGTATCAGATAGTACTGTGGTATTTTTCAATATGTACAAGAGTACTAAGCAATTACAATATTCACCATGGTATTTACATTGCACTTTAAAGAACCTGAAGTACTTAGAATACCACCCTGTCATGCTACAAAAACCTAGTAACACCATGGTTAATTTTTGTAAGTGTGCATTTAAATGAGATGCAAAATTTTATCAAACATTATTTAAACACTTACTCTTTTTCTCCAACAGTACAGGTTGGATAATTTTTCTATTTTTGAGAGAGGAGGTCGAAAACCCAAACATCAGTGGATAGAGAATGGCCACGTCAGGAAGCTGCAGAGATACAGAACTCAGCGTGTGGTGACCCATCTCCACCGAGACACAGCCCATGACCCAGAGTGCCATGCCAGCCAATTGGCTGTGGCTGAGCAGCCCTGTCTACACAAATCATTGATTTCACAAGTGCCATTAAGAGTAAGAGAAGAGAAAACAAACCAGCACTTGAGTGTAACATTTCAAAAAAGTTGCAGCGAATAGCTGAGACAAGTATAAATATAGTGCAACAATTTGTATTAACTAGTGCTCCTAAGAAGATTACATTAAAGCCATGTCTATGATGTTTGAAAAAATCCTACTGTAACCTTTTAAGATGCAATCTATTACTTTTTGGTTAAAATGAACATAAATTATTATTATAATAATTGTTATTGAGCAAGTGCATAACAGATCAGTGGTCAAAACTCACTTCACAGTGTTCCTTACTGTACCCCACTTTGCAAGTTATGCAAGTAATGATTTATAATTTGAGCTGCCAGGTCCGATTTCATGGGGTGTGGGTACTGGAATGGTGGAGTGCTTGTAGGTTGTTCCTTAAGCTCCTATAATTTAATCTTCACATCCACATTAAGAAAATAACTCCACAAGTAGCTTCAAACAGAGATGGCGTTGGTGAGGCAAAAGTTACAGACTGCAACTTTAAGTAAAAACTTAATTGTTGGAAAAAAGGACATTTTCCACACCAGAATGGAGTCAGGTGGTTGTGAAGGAAGGGGTTAAAATGTAAGAGGGACTGGTAACATCAGCTGAAAAACAACAAAAACATTTTTTTCATTTCAAACGTAGGTAAGTCACATTCTAAATTGTAAAGCCCTGATTGTTTTAGTATGTTGAGGTGAGCAACTCCATCCTAATTAGTGGTGTTTGTGAAGCAAAACATCACTATTACTCTCTTGCATGCATCATCATCTTTTTCTGAACAAAACTTCGATACCGCACAGTTTGTCATAGACCCATGAATGAGGGGTCAAATCGACCAGCTTATCGAGGTAAGGTGTGCTATGACTTTAAGTAATTGGGTGTACAATGTTTTAGGGCATATGAAAAAGTAGGCGAAAAATTCCATAGACTTAACATTGTGTTGAATTTTTGTGACATTATAGCTCCGCATCAGAATGTAGTAGAGACTTGAGGGTGGGCTCATATCCCTTGGCTTAGCAAGCAGCAACAAATGGTGACATTTCAACTTCATAGCCACGTCCTAGCAACCAGTTACAGTACCCTAACAACCACCCTATTGACTTCCATTTAAAAAGGTGAGAGGCATTAGAACATTGTAGAGACAAGTGGGTGGCCTCTTATGACTCATACTGGCATCTTTTAAATATTCCTGAGTTTTGCCACGGCACGCACCACTCACATTTTCTTCAGAAAATATACCTATCTAGTTGACTTATGAATATTATATAATATTTTTCAGTTTGACTGTTTGGATTATGTATTTTTAGCTCCAGATCAAAGTGAATGGACAGAGAGGAGGTTTGGGAATCTGTATTGCAGGAGGGAAAGGCTCTCTGCCTTACAAAGAAAAAGATGAGGTAGGTCTTATCTCCCTGTAGCTTTACTACCCTGAACCCCATCATATACTATTATAATCATACCCCTGTGGGGTTGTTTACAATAAAAAAAATCATAACTCATTTTCCATAACAAGTTTTTTCCTGCTGGCCATTGATTAATTTGTTTTCTGTGCTTTAGGGTATTTTTATTTCTAGGGTATCTAAAGGAGGGCCAGCAGAGAAGGCGGGGGTTCATGTTGGGGACAGAGTGTTAGAGGTAAAATCAATAATCATAATGTAGAAAACCTTTTTATCATTACATAGAAACATGCTCCCTCATTAACTACTGTTAGTCCATGATTATACCTGAGGATACTTTCCTTTAAAAGTACACTTAGTCCCATTTTAAAGCATGGTGTGTGATTCTTGCAGCATCATTAAACGCTATTGCAAAAAAACATATGTTTTAAAACATATGTTTTAGGTTTAATTCAAATCAGGTTTAATTGTACATTTGCCATAACAAAAGATTTAACTGCATTTTCAGATGTTTCTGAACAAACACAAAAAATTGTCAGCTAAAATTTGGATTTTTACCTTTCACCAAACAGACAAGTGAAATTAATCATAGCAACAGCTACCCAGAAGCTTTTCTTTATGCTTGGAAAATACAAATTAAAAACACAAGATGTCGCAAAATTATTTTGAAATGGTTTTATACCCCTGGCAGTTAGTAATACACCACGCAGACACTTTCTGTTGACAAAAAAAATGTTTACTCTTGTTGTAAACCAACCAAATGTAGCAGAGCTTGTCCATATTGGCATTATTATTGGCCTAGTGCATAATTTGTTTAATTTGCAACAAGTAACTGGTCAGTTTGGGCAAAAAAGTGTTTTTTCCCACATTTAGTCTATTTATTTTTGTGTTTAAATATGCACAATTTGTTCGCAACCCAACAAGAAAAGACCAATGCGACAGTTGAGAATCACTGGTTTGAAAAACAAAAACTGCTTTAATAAATAATTTAAAGCAAAATGAATGAATTATCAAAACAACTAATATTAGAGCAAAGGTTTGATTGATTAGACTGGCTAGATGTGATAAATAGTTATGTGTGAGACTGATGACACTCATCTAAACTATGCTAGATGCACAAGCCCTGCCAGACCATCAGCGCATGTTGTTGTTTCTTTGTTGGCCATCGGAGGGCATCATTACACAGACACTCATGCAAGTTTCAAGTGACCATACAAACATTAAAAAAAACAACAAGGCAGCATTGTTGGTATGGTATGCAGCATCGCAATGTCACTGAATGCCAAGTGGAATTTATTTTACAGAATGACACAAGCAAACGTTTATCAAAAAACCCTGAAATCTTTTAAGAATTAAGATTTTACCCTTAATGAACTATATCTGTTACTCTGCTTGGACTGGTGTGAACCTAGGAGAAACTGACATTACTGACAACAAGCAACAACTTTTGCTTTAAAATCATTGCAAAAATGTCCCAACTTTTGTTTCTAATGCAAATATATTCAGATATTCATAGCGCAGTGGTTTCCACTGGGGGGCGCGGAGTTATGATAAAGGGGGCTTGGCAAGGCTAGTGTACAGTCAGCCGATTTTTATAGAGATTCGAAAGAGATAAATCTGCTGCGCTGCCCAGCAGTAGTCAGCGCACTCCGCTCAATATTCCGCTCTGTGAATGTGCCTTCCGTTGAGTTGCTCACGGCCCATATGAATGCTCCACTCGTGTACCGGAACGGAAAAGCAAAGTCCGTTCAAATAACGCGCCGACAGAAAATGTCTATGTATACTTGTTCCTGTTTGCAATAGCGTCGCATACTGTACTTTATTATGCTGTAGTATCGCAGTACTGGACAACGGTGGTAAAATGACGCTACCCTCTGTATGCTCTGCTCACTTGCTCTGATAATAATAGCTTTGTAGGACTATACATTATTTTGATAATTAGTCCAAAAAAATTAGATCTTATTCTGTTTCATAGAACTGAATAAAAATAATATATTGAGATTTAATATTCATATATTTTCTGCCCAATTTTATTGTTACTTTCAATAAATGTGTTTTTTTTATTGGCTTGTGATTTTTTTTATTCAGTGTCACACACTGAATTTTTTTTATTCTGCAACAGTGTTATTGAGAGAAGGCAAAATCGTAAACAGTAATACAGGCAAAGGTCAGGGCAGGTGGCAACAAACATAAACATTAAACAGTCACAGTTCAGGGCAGGCAGCAATCAATCCAAAAACGTAATCCAAGGCAGAGTTAAAATGGCACGCAGCAAACAATCAGAAATAACTAAAACCAGTCCAAACACAAAAATCAGGTAAACAATAATGGATAATGGAATAATGGAAATGCTCTGAATTGTAAGCTGAAGCAAAACAAGACATCACATGGAGTCATCAGTACATGGAGTCCGAGGTTTAAATAATCCCCTAGATTGGTTTTAGGTGTGCCGACAGGAAGTAATCAGTCCCGGATACAGGGTCCATAAGAATTTTATTCCTAGGGGCTGGCCTCTAGGAAATAAAATATTTTACCCATGAATGCTCTTCTGAGACGTACCCCTCCCAGTCTACGAGGTACTGAATCTTGCCACCCCAGCGCCTGGAGTAGAGTTACTGGTTAACCCGATAGGCCTTGTTGCCGTCCACCAAGATGGGAGGGGTCTGTTTGTGGAGACTCCCTTCCAGCTCTCCAACCGGGGCATGGAACATGGAAAGTAGGAGAAAGTCTCATGGGGGTTCTCAAATTGTCTGGACAGCGCATCTGCTTTAGTGTTTTTCGATCCCGGGCGATAGGTGACAGTAAATTTAAAGCGAGTAAAAAAGAGTGGCCACCAAGCCTGATGAGGATTGAGTTGTTTGGCAGTGCGTAGGTATTCTAATTTTTTGTGGTCTGTGATGACCGTAAAGGGAAAAACAGCCCCCTCAAGCCAATGGCGCCATTCCTCTAGGTCTAATTTGATAGCTAGAAGTTTGCGATTACTGGCACCATAATTGTGCTCAGCAGGGGAGAGCTTACAGGAGAAATACGCGCAGGGAAACAGCATCTACCTCCACAATAAATGGGAGATCAGGGTTAGGATGATGCAGAATTAGGGCGGTAGTAAATCGATTTTTGAGTTCTCTGAAGGCTCTGGCTGCTTCCTTGTTCCAGGCTAGTTTACCCGAGTTACGCTTAACCAGGGAGGTTAGGGTAAAGCCACAGAGCTAAACCCTTGGATAAAATGGTGGTAGAAATTGGCCGAGGAAACGTTGGAGATCTTTTATGGTTTTAGGGAACCTTTTTATCATCCATGGCTACTCCCTCCTTATGTGACGAAGCCGGGCTCCCGCAGTGAGCGAGGAGACTGGATTTTTATTATGTCTTTGTCGTCTCATGTGTTTTATGTCACTTCCGGGTTTTAGGGTAATCGTTATCACCTGTGTTTTCTATGATTTCTATGTGTATTTAAGTTCCGGGTTTTGTGAGTTTAGGTGTTGGGTTATTGTTTAGGAGTTGTTAGGAATTGTTCGTGTCTAAATCATTGTACGAGGTTTATCAGTCTGTGGATTTATTCGTATTTTGCCTGGTTTTGGATTAACGCCTGTGTTTTGGATTACTCTTGTGGATTACCCCTCTCAGATACTTCTGCCCTGGAACTGTTTTGTATGTTTATCACCGTGGTTTGTTTTTGTCTTTTTTTCATCACTGCTGTTGCACTTGTTGTCGCCTTATTATTTGTTACGGTTAGTGTTCTTATTCAATATACTTCGTTATTTCATTAAATATCGTCCTTCGTTGAGTTCCAAAAAAAAGTTCTTGTCTTATGAAACTCACATTTCTCTCCTTTGACAAACAGGTTGTTCTTGATTAGGTGGTTGGGTACACTTCTAACATGTCTAACGTGATCTTTCAGTGACTCAGAATAAATTTGTATATCTTCGATATATACAATAGCCCATTTCTCTAGCATGTCACGAAAAATGTTGTTCATGAACAACTGAAAAACTGATGGGCTATTGGCCAGGCCGAAAGGCATGACTAGGTACTCATAGTGACCACAGGATGGCGGTTTTCCACTCATTACCCTCTCTAAGTCAAACCAGGTTGTAGGCACTTTTTAGGTCAAGTTTGGTGAAATACTTAGCATTTCGGAGCAGTTCTAGAGTCACAGGAACCTAAGGGTAACGGGTAGCGGCCTTCTGTTAAATTTCTCGGGGAGGAAGAGGCAAGGGCTGACCGGAGAAGTGGTAATGGGGCTCGGTGGACCAGACGTCGGAGAGGGTGCTACTGTAGTCACAGGAGGAAGGCAAGCTTGAAGTGCTCTGACTAATCTTTGACTAATGCTCCGTTAGTGTGGTTAGCCGAACCAGCTGCTGCTAATGCAACGCGATCTGAGTGGCTTGGGCGGACTGTTCAGATGTGAGCTGTCGCATTGCTGCTGGATTGTTGTCTGATGATGTCTTCTGTAACAAGGATGCAGAGGCGTGTTGATCTATATGCAGCGTTTTTAATCAGAATCGTCAAAAACAGGCAAAGGGTCAAAAAATGGCAAACAGTGTTATTAAGAGAAGTCAAAATCGTAAACGGTAATACAGGCAAAGGTCGGGGCAGGCAGCAATCAATCCAAAAACTTAATCCAAGGCAGAGTCAAAAGGGCAGGCAGCAAACAATCAGAAGTAACTAGAAAGTCCAAACACGAAAACCAGGTGAACAACAATGGAATAAACGCTCTGAAATGTAAGCCGGAGCAAAACAAGACATTGCACTGAGTACATGAAGTCTGGGGTTTAAATAATCCACTAGATTGATCTCAGGTGTTCTGACAGGAAGTAATCAGTCCTGGATACGGGGCCTATGGGAATTGTAGTCTGGATGTGTGTTAATACTCTGGTGAGGGTTTCCTCTGGTGGCGCGAAGGAGGCGGAGCAGTTTTTTTAAAAGCCTGAAAAAGTATAGTAATACAACATACACCAGCAGGCACTTAAAGACTTGATTCTTTAGTTAACTTTAATTAAAGGCAAGCGGATCTCTCTGCTTTTTAGACATTACCTTTGAAATGCCTTTTAGACATTTCAGCCTGGATGGCTGAAATGGCACCTTCAGGTTAACATTAGCAAGACAGAATTTCTGATAATCCCGGCCAACCCATCACTTCAATACAACTTCAGAGTTCAACTTGGTCCATCCACTCCTACACCTACTCAGTCCGTTAGAAACCTCAGGGTGGTGTTTAATGACCAGCTGAAATTCATTTCACACGTTGCAACAATCTGGCACAACACACAACAAGCAACCTCTAAACGTTCCCCCACAACGAGGTACCAGATAACTCTCTAAAATTTTCACCTATTCTGTTCCTTTGTGGTGGAATGAACTCCCAGCCTCCACCCGAGCTGCTGAGACCATCATAACCTTTAAAAAACAACTCAAAACACACCTGTTTCGCAGACACCTGACCAATCCCTAATGCTCTGATTCTCTTTCCTACAAAAAACTCCTTCTGTTTATCCTGTCTCTAGTAACAAAATACAATATCTACTTGTAAATGTAGCTTTGTAGACTTTGTTGGTTCTAAAGACAAAATGTTTAATGCTCTCGTAGTTTGTAAGTCGCTTTGGATGAAAGCATCTGCTAACATAAATGTAAACATAAACGTAAACTTGACATTTTAAACATCTTTTTAAAAACTTTTACTAATAGCCTGTTGTACAGCCTAGAATGTATAATTATGTTATTATAACATGTTATAATAACTTGTAATGAGGCAGTCCAAGGATACTTGTAAGGATCTATTCGCAGAGCTTTTATTAAAGGAACAACACAGAAATAGGGCTGAAACTATCAGAGATTAAAACAAGGTATACAATCAGTCCAAGAAAACAAATCTAAATACTAAAGAAAAACAGCTAAATTCACAAAGACTGTAAGGGTAAATACACAGTGAAATCTGACCAAAAGTAGTAAATGCTCAGAAATGTGGTAGCAGATGAATGTCCATGTCTGTTTCTACTATGGAAAAAAGAGATACAGGTGTAAACCCCTGTGTAATAAGAGGGGTTGCAGCATTAGTAGAGGCAGATATGACAGTACCCCCTCTTAGGCCCCCTTTCAGAAGAGGTGGTTTAAGACTGATGTGGTTGGCTGCAGGGTCTGGGACCTGGGTATGCATAGTAATAAGCATGAAACTCAGTGATGAGGACAGAGTCTACCATGTCATCGGCTGCTACCCACATTCCTCCAGCCCATATCCTTCCCAGTCCACCATGTAGGACATGTGTCAGCCAGACCCCTTGCCCACTGCTTACAATTATTGTTATGAAGGTCAAAAAATGCATAATTAAGAAAACTGAATTGACTCAGGCATAGACAAAGTTTCCTAAACTGGTTTAGCTATCATTGTAAGAGGCAATCTGTTCCATTAAATACATAGATGTCCAGTCACCCTAATTTACGTGTCCAAATACTTTACAGAGCCACTGTGCATGACACTTTTTTAAAAAAAGTTTATGAATGAATGAATTTGATTAATTCAGGTCTATAAATATACATTAGCAAATGCATTAATCTTTTAAGCAGTTGCTTGGTTGGCACATTGGTGGAAGTACTGGGATAATTGGCATGAGTTTTTGGATGGGGCTTTCTGTCAGTTTTTTGACACTAGTGGTAAACACTACACCTTTAAGGTTTCAGGTCATTCCCTTTTAAATGCATTTGCTTTTCTTTCACCTACTTCACCCCTCCTGCCAAATTAATACAAGCCATTTTCTATTTGTACCCATAGGTAAATGGACAAGACATGCAGGAGATTAGCCATCACAAGGCTGTCAGCACTCTGAGGAATGCTGGGAGCTGTATTAAAATGAAAGTTCTTCGAGGGAGGTGTGTGTTTGTGGAGCCACAGGAACATAAGAGGCCTGATACCATGGAGACAGACCCACAGCTTAGCCATGTGTGGGACATTAATGTTGGCAGCTCCAATACCCCACAATCCTTTACTCATCCAATGTTGGACAACAGGATAGAAGATACAGTCTGCAATGTAAATAGACCATTCGGCTTTAGATGAAAGTGAGATAAAACCAGAAAGAGCTCTTCTTGTCAGTTCTATTATACCCTCATTAAAGTGTTCCTCTATGTGAAGCGTAATATAACTTATAATAGTCTGTCCGACTGTTATATAGCTTTTATATAATGTTATTATTAGATGCAATATTAATATTATTTTATGATTAGGATGATCTGCTGGAGGAGTTAAGGCCAGTAAAAGACACGGAGACCTTCAAAAACAATGCCCTACAGGTTGTGAAAAACACCATGATGGTATGTGTCCTTTGATGTGTGTGTGTCTTTGAACAATGAATTCTCAAAAAATCTTTCATCAAAATACTGTCTTTCACTTCTGATGCAATCCAGACCTCCATACAAACCAAACCTGCAAATTCTTGCATAGTATTATTTAGTAAGGTTAAATAATCATATCTGGGATAGATTAAAGAGAGTATACAAAAAACAAAAGCATTTGACGTTTGTCTTATCTGACAATATACCTTTTTTAGAGCTTCATGAAATTTGTGATGACCTCTTTAAAGATCTTGTTTTCATTATAATATGTTGGGAAAACATCCAGATACCAGATAAATTAAGCTGAGAAGCAAAATTGCAAAAGATATTAAAAATAGCTATTGGTGATTCAGGAACAGTTCAGTGAAAAGTGGTTTTAAACATACACAATTAATATTTTGTAAATAGTGTTATTTTAGTGGAACAGAATTGACAAACAATTTTGAAAAGTATCATACCCAATAAAAGTTGTTGGTATGACTTTATAGTCTGTGTGCTATACTGTCTATAGACTTCCAATTCCATTTTCATCCAGTATTTTTAAACTTGCATTTGATTACGTTTGATTACAACAATGAGAAAAGAACAAAGGCATTTGGTAGGAATAACAGCTAACCTGGCAAAAGTATCAAGATGGCGCCGGTGAGGTCAGCTGCCGTCACGTCTGCTATTAACACTTTTTATTTGTTTTGGTTTTTTAAACTAAGTTTAGTTACACACATACCGACACACTTCTCATCACGGAGCACATTCATTACACCAGAGATTCTCTTATTTCTATTGGTGTACAATGTACTCACATTTCAACGCTTTTGACCCCGGATCCCAGCTGGCCGAGTGAGATCCTGAGGGAGAACAAAGGACGTGACCTGAAGCGGCGCCCCCGAGGGAAACGAGCCAGCGTCAGGAACAGGCTGAGAGCCCGTGCACACCGCACACCTCTGCCTAGCATAGCTGGTCCTCCAGTCACTGGAGAACAAGCTCGATGGTAAAGTTCCAGAGAGACATTCGGGACTGCAATCTCCTCGGTTTCACAGAGACATGGCTAAACCCAGCGGTGCCGGACCACGCTATCCAGCCGGCCGAGTCCTTCTCGGTTCACGCATGGACAGAACACTGGACTCGGGGAAATCAAGAGGAGGCGGTGTGTGTTTAATGGTGAACAGCAGCTGGTGCGACAGCGCGAGCATTGTTTCTCTTACACCTACATGCACACCCAACCTGGAATTACTGACCATCAAATGTTGTCCTTTTTATCTTCCTCTGGAGTTTACATCGGTCATAGTCAACGGCGTTTATATTCCATCCCAGGCAGACATGGACATTGCTTTATGTGAGCTGCATGAAGCACTCACACAGCACCAAACCCAGCACCGGGACGCTGCGCTTATTGTGGCGAGGGACTTTAATAGTGCTAAGCTCAAACGCCTAGCGCCAAACTTTTACCAGCACATCAGCTGCCCCACCAGGGGTGAAAGGACACTGGACCACTGCTACACCACAGCTTTTATGCTCGCTTCAAGGCTGCAGCTCACAGCGCTACCGGCGTTAGCAGCGCTATAGGCAGCACACACAAGAAGCATGTTGGAGAGGACAACACGTTCATCATCTCGGAGCACAGTGTGAGAATGGCATTCAGGAGAGTGAATACCAGGAAAGCAGCAGGGCCAGATGGCATCACGGGTTGGGTCCTAGGGCTGGGCGATATGGCCTCAGAGCGTCTGCATATTACGTTAAAGAGAAAACCGATTTTTATTTAAGCAAATCGATGTAAACTACACATTTGAGTTAATCGATAAAACCGATTTATCGCCCAGCCCTATCGGGTCCTAAAGGCCTGTGCCGACCAGCTTGCTCCTGTGTTCACTGAGATCTTCAATCTCTCCCTGAAACAGTCTACAATCCCGTTGTGCTTCAAACAGTCCACCATTGTTCCTGTGCCCAAGAAACCCCAGCCCGCCTGCCTGAACGACTACCGCCCAGTAGCCCTGACCTCAGTAGTGATGAAGTGCTTCGTAAGACTCATCAGAGACTTCATCACTTCTTCCCTACCTTACACCTTGGACCCGCTTCAGTTTGCGAACCGTCCAAACCGGTCTACTGATGACGCCATTGCACACCTCCTTTATACAGCCCTGAGCCATCTGGACAGCAGGAAGGGGAATTATGTTAAAATGCTGTTTGTTGACTACAGTTCAGCATTTAACACTATAATTCCCTCCACACTC
>JAZGTJ010001904.1:0-15352 GCA_036877575.1 Botia almorhae
GTGTTTGTGTTTCTGATTGCCCATAAGCATTTGTAGCCACACAACTGTATGTTCCACAGTCTGAGCTGATTATACTGCTGATGTGTAGAGTCTGGTTCCTCTCGCTGAATAAGTGTCTGTTGTCTTCTAGAATGGAGGAATCTTCTCTCTTCCACATTAAATAAGTAAATGACCCCGTCACTTCACATCTGACAGATACAGACGTGTTGGAGGTCCAAGAGACCAAAATTCCAGTTGCATTTGGTGGGTCTTAAAGTATGTTGTGAAAGAAATAGATAATCAGCATTAAGATCAATGTTATGTTCATGAATGTTAAATTAATGTATAGTAAGATATTTTTGACTTACATAAAATATTCAATGTAAAGTTTAGGCCTTTTGGAGTTCCATTTTCAGTAACTATAGTTTCAGTAAAGATTCCTTCCACCTGTGCTGTCACATTCTCTAAAACGAGGCTGTTATTGTTTAAATAGAAATGAGCTCTTCCACAGCATGGACTGTACAATCTGGTGATTCTATTCTGTTTAGTAAACTTAAGACATAGACATGTAGATGATGTGTTTCGTTTGGTCCATTCCACTGACTGTAGGGAATCAGCAGTATGTTGATCAAGCTTTTCTCCTGTGAGCTCCACTCGACTGTATAAACCCGTCTGCACTGTGACTCCAAGTGTTTCTTTTGCTGTTAAATCAATATTTGTGCTCATTATTAAATACATCTGTTCCTATTTGAAGAAAATAAAACCTCTACAGCATATTTATGTTTTAACATTAATTTTCTAGTGTTAATTAGAAAAACAGAAATCAACCACACTTACCAAACACGGCAAACAGGAACAGCCAAACATGACTGTAACATCCAGGCATTATACGCTAGCAGACTGAATTTAATTATCCAGCTAAAAAAACATTTTATTATTTGTAGCCGTTTACAAAACAGTTCAAATCTAGATGGTCTTTGTGTGATGCCTTTTAGTTGTGCTTTGACAACTGAAACTGTCACCCCAGACTCACTAGACACTAAAAACCACAACAGGAAAAAGGAGCTGAACAAAGTTGAGGGCAGTGATGCACTTATTTACATTTTATTTATTTTATTTTAGCCCTCTAAAGATGTGCTATAGTTTCGTGCATTGAACAGAATGAAATGTCTATAATCATTGATCATTTTACCCTCCATTGTGCTGTTACCTTAAAAAACACTGTAATCGACAAACTGATCAGTTTCACCAAAATGTTCATGATTTGTTCTTATGAGCTGATTGTGAACTCTGAATGATTCGCTTACAACTGAACTGCAATTGTATATATTTTATTTTGGTCAACACTTTTCAGTCTACAGTTTGAGGAATACCTCTTTATTAAAATGCAACTGATGTTACAACCCTGTAAATATATAACTTTATTTGTCTATATAACTTTATTTGTTAAATATATACCTACTACTTGTCATCTAAACCAAAAATAAAGAAAACCTATACAATGTTTTAACAGAACACAAATATTGACACAACAGCTTAGACTAAAACAAAGAAAACAGTGATTTAAGAAATGTAAGAAAACAGGCCATGCACGTCACAAGAGCCACATCAGTCCAAAGTGAGTCTTTGTAATTCAGCAGTGGCTGTATGTGATGTAGAGGGTGTGTCGGACTTCTGCCCCTCTTCTACAGACTTAAAGTGCTGTAGAGACAAAAACACAAGGAGACAATCAATGAAAAAAACAATTAAAGCTAAATATATAAACAATAAGGATGCAGCTACTTTGGTCATGTACAGACTGTCAAAACATTCTAAATCCTTTGTTTCACAAACAAAGCTGCGAAATGCATAATACTATAATAATTTCCAGAATCTGAACTAACCTGTGAGTTCTTGAATTCAGAGTAGAGTGTGAACAGGACGTGGAGTGAGTGAATTCGGTTCTTGTACACAGGTATGTCCAGTATTCCTAAAGCAGATTACACTAGCATTCAATACAGTAAACAACACGGGTATCAAATACTTACACAGGAAAATACACAATGCAACTTACCACAAATAATGTCGACATACTCTGCCAAATCACAGTCTATGTCTGCTGTGGGCAGATTCACCTGGTAAACAGACAGGAAAAATAAACCATTGAATTTGACAATAAGATAATTCAACAAAACTTATTTTGGTCAAAAGCTAACCTTGCCCAAAAGCTCCTCAAATTCAGGTGGCCACTCTTGCATCAGGCTGTCAATGTCTGGCATCGGTCTGTAGAAGCACCAAAGGGTGTAGTTACAAACTAGTGCTCTCAGTGGTTTCAGAGTAGGTAGTTTAAGTTCATTTAAGTTCTTACCTGGTGTAGTGTACAGCAGCTGGAGGTTTGGACCGATGCAGTTCACTAATGCTCTCGATCCAGTTATCTATGGCTTTGGGGTTTTTCTCTGGGTTCTCAATACTTTTAACTTTCACTTCCTGTGTAGGAGATGTGCACCTTAATCATCTCTGGTATCTTTGCTATATACGTGCACATGAGATGTTTAGATATATACAGTATGTGGGTCTCACAGTGACATTGTGCTGTTTGCTGTTCTCGGAGAGCCACAGTGAGAGCACTGTAGGATCTGACTGCTTGGTACACGGCTCATCCAGAACCAGGAGACCCAAATTATCTGTCTTCTCATCTGGTCGTGGAACCTGCAGGTCAAAAATAAACTTTAAACGTAGCTTCACACGTGCAGAAACTGAAAGTGGGAGATCTAGTATTCCCAAGTCAAACTTGAAGTGCCATTTTTTAGGGCTAAAAAATGGCACTCACTTTGAGGAAGGCATCAATGTCCCCCACAGCTGGAATAAAGTCAGGAATGAAGGGCTTCAGTTTGTGGTCGAGTTCAATTGTCTGTGGGGTGTATCTTAAAGAAACAGTCGCGCAGTTAGTAGCAATAGAAACACACTGAAATGTAAGACCTACAAGTTGTAAGATCTACATATGTAATTGTTGAGATGCTGATCGCATGACACTGAGGTATGAAGCTGTGGTGTGACCGTCTCACCGAGTGATGTACTGAAACAGCTCTTTGATTTCTGCTGTCACAGGAAGATGATCATAGTCGGCGGGGTCATATGCACTGTCAGATATCATGCAAACACACATTATTTTATCAAATGATAAACATTTTATTCTGTTCATAAATTGTGTTTACCATGAGTTGCTATTGTAACTATAATGATCTTAATACCATCTATAAATACATTACTGTTTACTGCAATAAACCCCTTCTTATAAGTATATGTAGACTATGAACAGTAGACTATGTGCACATTAACACTGGTTATGTTTTAGATGAGCTGTCCTACCCCTCTGGCGCAGATCCGTGCTCTCCTTCATCTTCGTCAGACTCTGTGTCATCAGAATCATCATCGTCGTCGTCGTCATCATCTTCTTCCTCATCTTCCTCATCATCATTAGTTCCAGGAGATCCAGGTGGCGGCTCTTTCTTTCTCTGCTTTTAAATGTGCACATTTAAACGTCTCCCCATTCACTTAAAGGTTGTATCAATTAAATGGACTGGAATTTTAATCTTACTTTAGGGTTGTCTTCTAGTTTATCACCAGTGTAACTGGACATGGCGCTGTGCTTCTGCCTACCTGCCCTCCTGGAAACTGAATTAAAAATACATTGGTATAGAAAACAGTTGGCAAATGTTACATTAAAATGTAAATAAGCAAAACGGTGACATGTCGTTACCTATCTGTCGTGGGGTTGGTGTGTGCACGCTGGCCGCTTCGTCTGCGCTCACGTCAAAACTCTCGTCGTATGGCTGGTTGGTTGTCAGTTGTAGCTTTCACAAAGAAGAGTTAATAGATTTAGATGTCTGAGTAAAACTACGACTCCGAACCTACTAAAGATACTTTTCTACACATTAGTTGTGTTTATCATATTGATTGTAATGACTCACCATGCCTAGGTTGGCACATTTGAGTCTATCAGCTGTTTCTAGCGGGTTTAGCTTATAACGGTACTACTTTAACACACCAAGAACAAGCAATAGCAAGTAACTATCAATCATTTTCGTAACTTAGGGCATGTTTGCACTAAACATAACTCATAATTAGTAAGAAAAGAACATTATTTGCATTGATTCTGAGCTACTGTGACGATGTGCCATTAGCAAGCCAGAAAAGATGACATTAGTTGCTCATACAAGCATTTTTAAAGCACTATTTACAATAATAATTAGGGTATATGTAAGCTGTTACATATATAGCGCGGTATCTAAGAGCTTAGTTATAAAATGTAGAGGTTTGCGTGATAAAAACAAACCTTTTGTCGCTCAGACCTCTCCATGAAAACAGTATATGGTTACTAAGGAAACTGTTCTCGCGAGAAGCGGAAGTGCGAGAAGTACACATCCTGTCTTGTAGATATGAGAAATATATTTATTATGCAGTTAATATTACCACAGGAATTAATAATTATGCGATAAACCAAACACCAAAAGCGAATACAAA
Source organism: Botia almorhae (assembly GCA_036877575.1). Classification (NCBI taxonomy): domain Eukaryota; kingdom Metazoa; phylum Chordata; class Actinopteri; order Cypriniformes; family Botiidae; genus Botia; species Botia almorhae. The sequence goes on from JAZGTJ010001904.1 coordinate 4,483, forward strand.
CCTAAATTCAGGACTAAAGATAATTCTAATGGTTTCGTTTACGCAAGTCATTCACTTACTATAAGTTTCGTTCCTCTATAGCAAAACATGCAAAAATCGCTCTAGTGCAATAGTTTTCAGTATGTAATGTCGTTCGCTGACCTTAATGTTTTAATTACACGTTATCCCAGGTATAACAGCATATTGTGTACAAAACCATATTAACTCAAATGCATCTGATATAATGAATCAGATGTCAGTATAGCTCTGTATATCTGGGTTTAGGTGAAAAGTGCCCTTACAGCTAGATTAACTTGTGACAATTTAACTAATCAGAAACTATTTTGTGAATGCGTGCAGGTGGGATAGTAGTTTTGCTTAGTGCACATCTTTAGTATGACTTAAAATATAAAATACTGTGTGAATGTGTAAATTTTTAAAATAAACAAAGTACATTGTCTCAACACACATTTTGGAGATGTATATATGATACAGTCAACAGAAACATGTTTTACATTTATCAGTGACACTTTTACAGGCATTTGTCATTAATAACTGCTGAGTTGTTGACTTGGGAGCAAAATGTTTCTATGAACATTCATCAACGTTTTCAAATACATTTAATTATATATGAGTATCATACATAAATTAAGTGCTACAGAAAACAAAATCTGTGGTAGATGATATAAAGATAACCGTGCAGGTTTAAAGTGCAGGTTCTTGCCCTTATACTCCCACACAGGTCCTGTTCTGTCTGTTTCTATAAATGTCTGTCATATCTTGCAGATCGTATAGACAGAGTGGTTTTGCAAAAGCTGCCATTTTGCTCTTAACTTTTCTGCCTGCATACAGATCAGAACCAACAAGACAAGGGCAATTTGTTACTGTGGATTTGTCCCAAGGGTGTTAAAATGAGTGTAAAGCTGTTTCTGGACCAGCTTTACTATTTGCATATATACATATATAGCAAGACCATTATGGACAGTCAGATATCTGACTTTTTTGGGTTGTTTAATTGGAATTTCAGTCCAGCTCTCAAACGTTCCTCTTGGCATTAACGAGCAGATTGCTGTGAAATTCAGCTTCTAGATTCCCAGCTGCACTCTTTCCTCCGGGAGGATCCGTTATTAGAGGGAGTTTGTTAAACACTACACGCCCGAAATAGACAGCGACAACTGAGAAGCCATCATTAGAACTTTTTAGCTGTGAGTGAGAGAATTAAAGAAAAGTAAATTGAATTCCTATGACTTCGAACATGAAAATATAAATTTTGTTTGCATTATAATTCACTAACTCTGCCAAAAGAGCTGTTTGGTTTGTAGTCCTAAAACCTGGATGAGAATTTTCAAGCCACAGATTCCCTCCAGAATTACCTACAAGTTTACTTACAAGTTTAATTACGAGTGACATAAGACCTGTAGTTTCCCTACTTTAGGAGCTTTAACTCGCTATGTATTTTTAAAATCATAAATTTGAGGCTTTGAAATTCAGAATTTTGTCTCCTAAAAATACATGAACCACTGAACTAATTTTACTTCTAAATTTTAAACTGTTTCTTAGAATGGCAAAATTGAAGGAACCAATGGCAAGCTATCTGTGTGTTGGCCTACAAACTGATGTCAGAACATCTACAGTTCATTAACACTTGCAACCTTGTTTTCAAATGTTTAAAAATAAGTATGTCTATTGAAATGGACGCAAGGATCTTGTTTCTAATCCTGTACATGCAGCATGTCTATGATCTTTTTATTTTAGGGGTACAGGTGGGGCATTCCACCTTGCTCTTAGCGTAGCTCTCTAAACTGTGCTGGTGATACGAGTGGCCACACAGGAAGCGCACTGAAGGAAACTCTAGCAGACTGTTACACATGCTGCACTTGGTCTTTTGGAAGATCTTTGCACTGAAAAAGCAATAAGATAAACTCTTGGGTGACCCCTAAAGGAATTTTTGGGGTGGCAGAAGACCCTGATCTCCTCTTCAGGGTTTACTAAGATCATTACCAGCTGATCGTATGTTATTCCATACATAACTGAGATCATTAACATCAATGGATCAGAAGGGAAGACAGAAATCCTTGATTAGCTCACCAGGATTTCAGTTCCTGTATCTCGGGCACACAGATGGGCTGTGGAGTTATGAGTCAAAGTCTGAACCACTGTGGACAAAGGTATGAGATTTAAATTGTTATAAACAATGAAGCATTAAACATCTAAAACATCAAAAGTTCAAGATCTATTTACGCCTTGACTCACGACCAACCAAAAAAATCAGCCCGTTAAGAATATCAGGTGTGAAAACCACAAATAGGACGTTGAGCAGGAAATATACTTATACAGTACATACCCAGAGGTGAAGGCATCAGGTTATTTTGATCAATGTGCTGCAGGACTCTGTAGGCTTTGCAGTTTTCTTCTTTGCTTGCAAAATAGCCCTGCGCCTGTTCCCACAAACACACCTCCCAAGTATGGCTTTAAAAGATAGTCACATGGACTGCTTTAATGGTTTTTCTGTTTTTTATAAAAGCCCAGTCTCCATTTACTGTATTTTCATTGCAGCTTGGACATACGCATAATATCTAAAAGATATAAAAATCATATGCGTTTAGAACAACATGAAGGTGGGTTGATGGTGTTTTTGGGTGAATTCTCTTTTTAGGGACAGGTTTCACTGATAGCTACCTTCAGAGTTCACTGTAAATGTAGCTGAAGGAACTGAAACAATGTTTCCTTTATGAATATAAAATGAGACTAAAAGTTGTCACAGAGGAAGCATGCAGTGGTGATGAAATAAGACATCGCTCACAGCATGCCCTTTCATACAAGTACAGCACTCCTTCTTTGAAGTTGTGCATTTTTGGAGGAACAGGGCCTTGTCAAAAAGCGTGTTGTCACGTCTCAACAGGGACAATGCTGCCTCCTGCAGGACCTTATTTTTCTGACGGATAATAAGATAGATATTTGTTTCATTACATGTTTTCAGAGCTTTTTTTTGGAATTCTGCAGGTTTTCTGCAGCATATGTGCAACATATGCCAGGCAATATGTGCTAAGTCAACATGTGTACAAGTTGAACCAAAGTGTGTTTACCTCTGTGTTTTGTTCATTTGCACAGTCATGCAGTCTGAGTTCGAGCAGAATGTCATAAACTCCCTCGGGCGAAAACTGATCCACCTTTAACATGCTCCAGGAACGCCCACAACTCCCCTGAGTTATTGGCAAAGACATGATGCTGATGATTACATGATTATGCCCGGTCCAGACTGTGCCTGTCGGTGGAGTCTTTGCTGGGTTGATAGTCTGTGCAGAGGTGCTTCAGCAGAATGGTGCTGTTCTCAGGTACGTGGTGCATTAGTTTTAGCATATTGCTTTATATTACTCTCGAACAGCTGCCTGCTGATAGTTCTGAGGAGTGAATAATAGAGATTTAATATAGATTGATATAGAGCATCTGTTAAATGTTAGTGTAATGTAACACAGCAGATTTAGTTGTGGATGATTAAAGCAAACTCTGAAGGTCATATCACAGGACCTTTAAATCCTCCAGCTGGATCTTCAGGTAACATTCATAATGCATGTGTCTCTCTTCCAGGAACACTTGACTGTGACTGTAATCACCAGCCTGCCGCAACACTTTGATGGCGATTTCAACATTAAAAAGCACCTCACTTTCATTGCTCTACATTCAGAGATACCGCGGTGAGATATAAAGATTGTTATAAACATGTTATAAACATAACTAATGGCCCATCTAAATTAAACAACCCATTTTCTGCAGACCTCGATGAACTCCTTCAGTTTGGTGTAGCAGTCGAGCAGTAGAGTGGTGTGGTCAGCATTGGCCAGGGACTGCGTGTGAAGGGCCTGCAGGTATGCCGCCAGGTTATGTGTCCTCTGTGCATCCAGAAATTTGACATATGACATATGTGCGTTCAAGCCTCCCAATGGTGCTAAACATACAGCACAACACAACATAACCATGTGACCTTGTTCGTGTGTAACTACTATGATAATAGTAAAATAAATGTATTGTAGTTTCTCAATTACAAAACACTGGAAATATTGTTCAAATTTGCACCGAACTGAACATGTACCGAACATACTGTTAAATTGCTCCATCATGATCCTGATGGAGCAATTCATGATTTTTTCCTGATGCTTATTTATTCAACAAACATTCATAAATCAAATATTCCTCAAAAGTCGAGTTTCCTAGTTTGCTTATCTTGATTTTTCAAGAATGTGCTATATTGTTTGACGTCCTGAGTGAAGTGTATAAAAATAACCTTGATCATGATTATTTCTTTAAAAAAATGTGAAAGTGAATATGAAATATTTCAAAAAATAAACTTTTAGCATTGAAGTGGACTATTACGACGACACCATCAAAAACTACAACTGGTCGCACAGTCGTTAAGTTCCCCATTTGACGTGGACCAATCAGGTCCGTCCTTAAATACACGACTGACCACTAGCACACGCTGTTTGGCACGTGGACCAATGAACGCTCTCCATTTCGAGGTAAAGAGGCGGAACTTACCAGCATTGAGATCAACGCTTCACTCGCGGAGCTTCAAGTTGTGTGGATCCAATAAGATCACGCCGCGTTCCGGGCCCAATGTGTTAGAACAAGCCGGTGATTGCAAGAACAAAATCAAGAAAGCGAGGCGGTGTGGTCACACAGCGTTACTGGTTCATGCGATCTTCCTGCCAGATGAAAGGCTTTTTATATCCGGAATCAATAAGGAAAAGTTCAGATTCATATTAAGGACAGGATAAGCGTTTAAAAAATATTGTTGTTCAGGTGTCAGTGGGTGTTTATTACTTAACCGGACCCAATATTAAACTTGATCAGGCATAAGGTAAGTTCCATGCTGTATTACATTCACTGTTATAGCGTTGTGTGTTTATTGTACGTGCAACCTCATATGAGAAATGGTGGTCGCATATGTTTAGAGATGCAGGATGTTGAGTTGTTAGCCATTGTGTTGCTTATTTGCTTATCTAGCACATCAGCCAAAACCACGATGTAAGTACTTATGTTAGCGCATTTCATTAAAATGAGGCTGTTATGTCTGCTGTACAGTGCCAGCCTGTAAAGCTGACATATTGACATGTGGGATAATGTACAGCACCATCACTACCAAACAGCGTCAGTCATGAATGGGTCATAAAGGCTGTGTAGCAAGAAGTTTCCATACTTTTTTGACTATATTTGCATCAGTCTTAAACATGAATCCGATCAATGGCTGTAACCATTAATCCAAAGCTGAAAACTGAACTTTAAAAATAAATGAAACGCGTTCGTAAGACGCTTTATTATTGGACCATGGATGCACCTGAGCAGGATAGAGACACTACTAGTATTGCATTTGGATACACGTGCTCCCAGGCTTTGTCTCAGGCTTGTGGGTATGATCAAAGAAGTCAATAGGATGTACGGAATGTTCAAAAGCCTGTCTACCTATTTGCACCTGTGACCCTGGGACTCTCCGCCTACATGTCCATATATGGTGCTCAGGGAGTCTTTATTAGGATAAGGATGCAAATGATCTTGGACATGATGATTTTGAAGGAAGCTTTGATTTACTTCCTGTTTTATGGAGTACAGACCTGTCACTGTTGCATGGTGCCCACTTGCATGCTTTCTGTTAAAATGGGCTTTGTATGTTCTTTGCAGGTCACAATGAGGGAAACGCTGGCCTTATTGGCTGTGTGTTGCTTAATAGTGGCACTCCTGCCCTCTCAAACAGGTAAACACAACAGAGTATTAAGTTCTTCTTTGTCTTCCACGTCTTTATGAATTGGCTTCTGTTTAGTGCATTAGGTTTTAGAGAATCATGTTATCTCCCCTCTTTTGAATTAAAATGCATCTCTCTCATTTTGGAAGTGACTGTATTGAAATTCAGAATGTGTATCCAAATGGTTTGTTTGTTTTGCAGAATCAGTAGCCGTGATGTCTGTGGACTTAGGCAGTGAATGGATGAAACTGGCTATAGTTAAACCTGGTGTGCCAATGGAAATTGCACTAAACAAGTAAGTTGATGAACAGAACTTAATTTGACAGCTAAGGCTATAAATCATAATTTTTTCATTTTTAGAATGATGCTTCAAATTATTATACAGCACTTTAGTGTTATAGAGAAAAATAAGTTTCACAATATTTTATTATTTATTAATTTCATTTTGTTTTTTATATTGTGACATTTTGCTTCTTATTTGCACAGGGAGTCCAGGCGGAAAACCCCAGTCGCTGTGTGTTTAAAGGAAAACGAGAGACTTTTTGGAGATAGTGCTTTAGGAGTGGTTGGTTCTTTTATTACATAATGTCAAAATTTGAAATAATATTCACATATCTACTGACCATAAATACCATTTAATACTTTTTTGTGTCCAACTGTAAGTGTACCGACATACTCCAATATTTTCAGGCTGTAAAGAACCCAAAAGTGGTTTACAGATTTCTGCAGAGTCTTTTGGGGAAGACTGCAGACAACCCACATGTGGCCCAGTATCAGAAACACTTCCCTGAGCATCAGTTACAGAGAGATGAGAAAAGAGGAACTGTGTATTTCAAATACTCTGAGTAAGTAATGGAGCATTTGCAGGTGTGCTAGCTGTTGTTAGTATTGTGTCGTTTTAAGCAAGAGAATTAAAAGCTGTGTATCTTTTTGTTATTCAGAGACATGCAGTACACCCCTGAGGAACTCTTGGGCATGGTGTTAAATTACTCTCGTGGTTTGGCTCAAGACTTTGCAGGTTTGGTGTATAAGGACCACCTTGGGTTTTGTAGAGAGAATATTCAAACAATAACTCCTAATTTTGTTTGTTTTTTCCCCTGACAGAACAGACCATAAAAGATGCAGTAATCACAGTGCCAGCATATTTTAATCAGGCAGAACGTAGGGCAGTCTTGCAGGCTGCACAGATAGCAGGTCTGAAGGTCCTTCAGCTTATCAACGATAATACTGCAGTGGCTTTGAACTATGGAGTCTTCAGGAGGAAAGACATCAACTCAACTGCACAGGTGCTTCTGTGAGAATTTAAATGAAGTACACGCACGCACCTGCCTGATGGAAAAACCACCCTAAACTGGTTTAAAATTATCTGTCAACTGAAACGGGCAGGTTAGACTAGCAAATCAGCTTGAACAAGTTTAAAGCTGCAATCTGTAACTTTTGCCTCTCTAGCACCATCTCTGTTTGAAACAAAATTGATCAAGGTTATTTTCTTACAGTGGATGACAAGTTTTATATTGTATTCTATATCATTTAGTTTTATATAGTAATAAATTATATAACATCTGAGTATTCTTGCTGTTTACGGACGTGTCATAACCACACAAACGAATAAAATCAAATTGACATTTCCCGCAAAATCGAGCCTTACATCTTAAATGATAAATTATTATTGTTATTATAAATTTACTGAGTTAGGGTAGGGAGACAATTTTAAACACTAATCTGTTATTTACTTGCTTATTTTTGTTCATTTTTAACAAAAAAATGTTAAATTGCAGCTTTAAGCTGTGGTGGTATTTATTTACTTACTTATTTGCTTTATCGCGCATCTGATATTTTAAAAGTGACATATTCGGTGTTAAAAAAAATAAAAACTTTAACACAGCTCTGCCCATCATCACATAACCCAACAACTCAAACTGTGTCCTTCTGTAGAACATCATGTTTTATGATATGGGATCAGGCAGCACAACAGCCACTATCGTCACATATCAAACAGTGAAGACCAAAGAGTCCGGCACTCAGCCACAGGTTCAGATCCGTGGGGTTGGGTTAGTATTGCTCTTGTATCATTTATGTTGGCTGTGATGGCTACATGAAAACATGCACATGTTTATACCTCATCACCTCACTGTTTATCTGTTTTTAATCCTCAGGTTTGACAGAACACTGGGTGGCTTTGAGATGGAGCTGAGACTCAGAGATCATCTCGCCAAACTCTTTAACGAACAGAAGAAATCAAAGAAGGACGTGAGGGAGAACCTGCGGGCTATGGCCAAACTGCTCAAAGAGGCGCAGAGACTGAAGACGGTGTTGAGTGCCAATGCTGAACATGTGGCACAGGTATTGACATGTTGAGCACTGTGAACGTGTGGAATAATCAAAACACATAAAATGAGCCAGTATTTTCACAGGCTTGAGGGCCAAATAGTGCTCTTATATTCTCTTATGCTCTTAAGTATTTAAGTAATTAACTATTTCATTTGGAATTAAACTTCTAATATTGACATATTGACGTATATTTTACAGTATGTTATATTTTGTTCTGTATATTACATTTGTTTAATTTGTCTTTTTTTTTTAAGGAACAAGGCCATTGTGTTACTTAAAGTTATGAATGTAAAGGATTCATTAATGTCTGGATGTTCTCCTGTCTTGTCAGATTGAAGGTCTGATGGACGACATAGACTTCAAGGCCAAAGTGACTCGTTCTGAGTTTGAGGCGCTGTGTGAGGATCTGTTTGATAGAGTTCCAGGACCTGTGAAGGAAGCTTTAGCTGCTGCTGAGATGACCATGGTAAGAAGCTTCGTAGCATGATATTGGCCCAAAAAGAGGAGTAATCTGAATTTCCGCACTGCTTTGAGATCATGTAAACATTTGTCGTCCAACAGGATGAAATTGAACAGGTGATTTTGGCCGGAGGATCCACCAGAGTTCCTAAAGTGCAAGATGTTCTTCTAAAAGCTGTGGGAAAGTAAGTGTCTTCTATCTTCTGAATCTGCTTCACTAGCAACCATCTTAAGATGATAAAAGGCATAAAAACACACAGCTACTTTTGAAAGGCCGCAGAATAATAGATGCTTTTTGCTGCCAGATACTGTACTTCCAACATCCACCAGCAGGGGCACTAATGCAGCTTGACTAATGGTCTCGAATGATGTTCTCTGTCTCCAGAGAGGAACTGAGCAAGAACATAAACGCAGATGAAGCTGCGGCGATGGGTGCAGTCTATCAGGCCGCTGCTCTTAGCAAAGCCTTCAAAGTCAAACCTTTCCTGATCAGAGACGCGGCGGTGTTTCCCATTCAGGTAAGAGACAGTCCATCAGGTGTGTGCTCGGCTCATCTGTGTAATTTAACAGACATTGCTATACACACACCAACAATAATAACCAGCTTGTGGGTTCTGTGCTGTTTTAAATTACAGTAGCTCTGTGAAGTCACAGCTATTGACCAATCAGCATCCATTATTCCTTCTATGGCGAAGCGTTGTTATAACTCTGTCGCCCTAGTTGTAGAATTCTGTGAACGGTTCCTAATGTTCATCCTCAGGTGGAGTTCAGCCGTGAGGCTGAGGAAGACGATGGTGAGAAGGTCATGAAGCACAACAAGCGTATTCTGTTCCAGAGAATGGCTCCGTATCCCCAGAGGAAGGTCATCACGTTCAATCGTTACACGGACGACTTTGTCTTCTATGTCAACTATGGAGACTTGAGCTTCCTCAGTGAAGATGACATGAAGTTAGTGGACTGCCAAGTTTTGTTTGCTTGACTCAAATACGAAGTTCTGTCTCATTTTGGCCCATGATGAAACCAAGCTTTGTTTCTCTTGGTTTCTAGAGTGTTTGGCTCTCAGAATCTAACAACAGTGAAGCTGTCTGGAGTGGGCAGCAGCTTCAAGACACATTCTGATGCTGAATCTAAAGGCATAAAGGCTCATTTTAACATGGATGAAAGCGGAGTGTTAATTCTGGACCGAGTTAGTTCTTCAGTCCGATTATCTTGTGTATTCTTCTACCTTATTCTTGTGCAGTAAATTAATATTACTCATCGTTTTACTTTTCAGGTGGAATCTGTGTTTGAGACTATTGTCGAAGAAAAAGAGGAGGAGTCCACCTTCACAAGTAAGCGTGTTATCATACAACCCTTCTTTATTCTGTTCTTGGGCAGAAGATTGATCTAAAATTAGGAATAGAATGTGCTTTTCATGGAATATTTAGTGACGGCAATATAGGTTTTTCTGTCATTACCTATTCAAATGTTTTGTTTAAATGAAGAGCTTGGAAACACCATTTCCAGTCTGTTTGGGGGAGGCAACTCAGAGCCAAATGAAAATGTAACAGAACCAGTTACGGTAAATCTGTTTCAGTGAATTACTTTAAATGTTTGAACTCGAACCCGAGCGTGACGTTTGAGTAAATCCTTTTTTGAATGTTCCAGGATGAGGAGGAAGTGACCGGGAAGGATCAGGAACAGTCTGAGAAACGGGAAGAGGCGCAGCATGAGAAACCTGAGGCAGAGGAGGGGAAGGATAGAGAGCCTCAGGCAGACGATCAGAAAGACAACAAAGAGGATAAAACAGAGACTCAGGTGAGACGAGTCATACTTAATCACCTTGCCGGAGACAAACAAGATAATTATGGGATTTTATGATACTCTGATTTCTTGTCCCACCCTGTTATTCTCAAGAGAGTTTTTTTGACCTCGTGTCCTCATGTTTTATACAACATTTAATACCAAACCCCTGCAGTAGCACCTGGCCACAGTTTATAAAGCTGTTGTAATTCATCTGTATTGTTTGACCTCACTCTCACCTCCATCACGAAGGGAGAGAAGGAAGCAGATAAGGCCGAAACACCTGAAGAAAAATCAGATGGAGAGAAAGCAGAGGAGAAAGAAGATAAAAAAGCCAAACCGCAGAAAAAGAGCAAAGTATCGGAAGCCATCACGATGGAGTTTGAGGTGAACGATGTTCTTGATCCAACCCTAGAGGAACTGGAAGTGTCCAAAAAGAAGTAAGTGTCTAGTTTTAAAGATTTAATTAATTACTGTGGAGAATTAATTAACTGTTAGCTGGAGAGAGGGAAATGGGGCAGGGTATAGTAAGTGTGCTAGCTCTAGGGATGGGGGTATAGTAAGTGTGCTAGCTCTAGGGAT
>JAZGTJ010001904.1:15503-48203 GCA_036877575.1 Botia almorhae
GGGATGGGGGTATAGTAAGCGTGCTATCTCTAGGGATGGGGGTATAGTAAGTGTGCTAGCTCTAGGGATTTACTACAGTGTCCCTCCCTCATATCAGGCTGCAAGACCTCACTGACCGTGATCTGGAAAAACAGGAGAGAGAAAAGACCCTGAACAGCCTGGAGGCTTTTATCTTTGAGACGCAGGTAGAACGAACCGCTCTGCTTCTCTTCCTGATATTAAAGCGGTGACTCACAGATCATGTGACGTAAAAATGACAGAACCTTCTTTATCAACAGCCTTTGTCATTACCAGATCATTTTGGGTTATTTGTTTGTTTTTTGTATGTGCGTAATTTATGTATAATAAATATATAATATTAAGTATATATAATATTTGCCTACATATGTTTTTTTTTCCTAGATCAGTATTGAATATAACTAACCATTATCTTCATTTTTTTTTTTCTTTCTTTACTATTCTTTCGAACTATAATACCTAAATTTACCTTATTTTCTTTTGCTGTTTTGGAAGCATTGGTATTTCCTTCAAAGCATTTGAATCTACTTAATTTTTGCTCTCTTTCTGTGTCTAGGATAAGCTTTATCTAGATGAGTACCAGGCTGTAGTGACTGAGGAAGAGAGAGAGCAGATTTCAGGCAAACTGAGCGAGGCATCTAACTGGATGGATGACGGGGGCTACTCTGCTGGCACGAAGGAGCTGAAGGAAAAGCTATCTGAGCTGAAGAAGATGTGCAGAGCCATGTTCTTCAGAGTGGAGGAGAGAGGAAAATGGCCAGACAGACTGGCAGCACTAGACAGCATGCTAAACCACTCTTCCTTCTTTCTCAAGTTAGTGAGAGCTTATATTAAACTTATTTCAATACCATTAGTTACCCATACTAGTTTGCAAAGACTGTTTTAAAATGCTGTATTGTTGGGTTCAAATTACTGGTTGTTGGGGCCATGGAGCAGTGGTTAACCTGCTTTAGACATATTGAGCCCTGGTGCTTATGTGGGTGATCCAGGTTTGTGCGCGTGCATGTGTGATGACCCTGTAATCAGTGTGGGTTCTTGTTCACAGGAGTGCTAGAGGGCTTTCTGAAGATGACCAGATTTTCTCAGATGTGGAACTGAAGACACTAGAGAAGGTCATCAATGAGACAATGGTATGTAATGTTTTAAATTATAAAACGTTGTAAAATGAAAGTAATTAAAGTATTTGGATACTTGCTGGTAGTCAAGTGTTTGTGAACATTAGTTTATTGGTAATGTGATATACCTGCAGTTACTCGGGCACGTGTAACATTTGAAACTTTAGGTTAAAAGTTAGCAGAAAAATGAACACAAAATGAAGTTTTTGAAATATCACTTGAATTAATATTTAATTAGTTAATTGCAACAACATTCAGACATGGCGCATTCCGTTGACCATCCTCAGTGATTTTACCAGCCATTGTGTCTCTTTCCTGTTCTCTACCCTTTTGTTTTTGTTTTTTTAATATTACAGACTTGGAAGAATGAGACAGTTGCTGAACAGGCGAAATTGTCCCCAACAGAAAAACCTGTTCTGCTTTCCAAGGACATTGAAGCTAAACTTTCCCTTCTAGACAGAGAGGTCAACTACCTGCTAAACAAAGCTAAGTTTTCCAAACCTAAGGACAAAAAGAAGACCAAAGACAAGAACGCTACCTCCACAGAGAACAGCAAAAACAACAGCACAGATGATGCAGAGAAGGTCATTCCTCCTAAGACTGATGGAGGTGAGACAAGATTCTGCCTAGAGCTGATCTGAATGAAGTTGCCTATATATATAGATTATAGTTTATAGATTTTAGTTGGTTATTCTAGTAATATGTCGTAAATCTGGTGTGTAAAATTGACTGTTCTTTTAGCTGAAGAAGTAAAGCCAGCTGAAGAGCCTCCAACCGCTGAAGTTAAAGAGGAAGAAACCATACTTGAACTAAATCCAGCGGAAACAAAGGAAGAGACGGGTAATTCTCCAGCCATAAATTCCAACACTGTGTATTTAAAACATAAACAGCAGTATCTATAAGTTATATTGTCTTTTTAAAGTAATTCATATTGTGGATGTGTATTTGTTTGTCTTATTTACAGACCCAACAGAGAGCAGTAAATCAGAAAAGCATATAGGGGATGAATTATAACAACTGGAACTCTTAAAGGTTTTTTGTTGTATTTATTGACTCCGTTAAGTGGTTCAACCCTATTTCTCTCCCTCGACAAAATGTAAAATTGGAACCGCTTCAAACGACTGAATGTGTATATTTCAAACAGTGCTTCTTCCCCCATCTCCCCTCATCTTCTGTTCTGTGACCCCTGAGCCATCAACTTACAACTCCAACCCTTTTGTCCACATTTGGCTTCGATTCTTAAAGATAAATTAATGATGATCTCCCTCAAAAATGTCCCGTTTGTTTGCCAGAGAAAATCAAAATTGGCAGGCTTGACCAAAGCAAACGTGATGTCCTTTTTATGTGAATGAAATTTATTTTCATAAATTATGTGTCATTTACACACAGCAGATGAAATGAGCATTTTAGTACAAGGTTCCTTGTGAATTTAAAGAGCTCTGTTTGGTTTTGCCTTAATGTCCAGAAATGTGATTCAAAGGAAATCAAATTCCTGCTGAATTGCATGGCCCATTAGCCTAATTGTTTCTAAAAGTATCCGCCTGCCCATTCCCAAAAACACTGTGTTCCAACCTGTGAGCATTTTTCAATGAAACTTCTCTTGAGTGTCTGTATTCTGACTTCAGTATCGCCACTCTGCTGCCGTGATATCTAAAGAATTTTATGTTACGCTTCTGTTCACAACCTCGTCAAAAATAGAGAAACGAATGTTTTGTCATTTATGTAGTTTCATTGTCACTCAAGTTTGTCTGGAGAAATGTGTGTGATACGTGGAAAAGGGAGACGATTGTTTCAAAACTGTTAATAAAGTCTTTTTTTAAATCTCTGTTCATTATGTAATATCTCACAGCATAGCTCGCTTTAAAAGCACATTCTGGTGTGTTTTTGAAATGTCAAAACTATTAAAAAAAGAATGTCACAAACAGGCATAATTTTAATTTGGCAAAAATCAAGTTACATTTTTGAAGGAAGTACATAATGAGGTAACAAGCACATCAGAGCATATCATAGCCGGTAAGTGCTGCTTTAATTAAACAAAATGCTACACAATAGAAAACCCATTATTTCCAAAGTTTGTTTAAATACAGTAAATAATAATGAAACTTGGCATGCATAAAGTAAAATTAATCTAAACCATTAAGGGTAACTAAAAAGTTGTGGTTTGCGTTATTTTGTGATTTTATTTTTTTTAAAAGCTGTGAATAGGAAACAAATGATCTATTCATTGTCTATAGGTCATCTTTGTCTTCTCTAAAGCCTGACCTGAACAACCAGACCAGACTACAGATTTATAGTAGGAACGTAACCTGAGGTCGAGCTTTATAGATTTCTGTAGTGAACTGTGGGGTAACAGGGCGCTCAACTTTTACAGTGGAATGCAGGTATGTCAACTATTCTAGATGACTGAAATAATGTATTTGTTTAAATAAAACAACGTCAGTGGAAAAGGGTCGCTTTGTCCGTTCTAAACTTCTCTGAGTGGATCTTGTACACAAGTATGCACAGCATAATGAGGCACAGCGCCGCGAATACCCCTGCTGCCACGGAAACCCCGACCACCGCCTCTTTCTGCTTCAAATTTTCAGCCACTACAAAACATAAAAATTACACTGAACCACCCACAAGTGCGCAAATCTCATTCATAGATATTATTAGATATTAAATATGTAGATATTGCATTGAATAATAGAAAAATAAACAGTTAGCTGATAGTCTGTGGTGCCTAAATCAGATGTCCTAACTAATAAAATTGAAAATGAATGCATACCTGCAGCAATAGGCGCTGGTTCTAAAAAGAACAAAAAATAGTTCAAACACATGGTTTGTAATTAAAGTCAAAGTATAAATATATATATACATTCATTCGCAAACACATGGATAACTGACGTTCTGCACTGTTATGTGATATTTTAAATGGCATTTTGCTAATTTTGTTTATTATTAAAGACAGTATATCTATGAACCAACTTTAACCTTCACTGTTTGTTGCTATAAAAAAAAGATTCGCAAATCATAAATGGATGATGGCACAGCTAGTTGCTGTCTTACCATTTTCTACTTTGGTGATGATTGGTCCAGAGCTCACCGTGGCAACGTCACTGACTGAGGTCCCCTGAGCCGACTCCACGTCTCTCCTCCTCCTTGCAGTGCAGTTCTGACAGGTGTTACAACATATCGACACACTTCTGTTGTATATCAGGTTGAGCCAGTGGAATCTTTTGTCAGTAAGTTTATCATGTCATACCTGCCGCAAAGATCTGCAGTAGGAGCTCTCGCAGAGTCTGGTGGTACAGTGCACGTAAAAGGTCGACACCGATCTGTTCTTGTGCTCTACAAAGCGGAAGGTTTCGAACGAGAAACGCGCCACCTGCTGTTCTCCATTCACACCCATTACGGTTTGTGGATCGTGGCTACATCTGATAACGACATAGTGAAGACCGAAACAGATTCAAATCAGTCTAAAATAAATCTTATCTTAAGTTTAAAACAGTTTAAAATTTGATTGTAGATTAGCTAAACAATCAAAATGTTTAAATGTAACTAAGGTTTAAGCCTTTACACTTACCCAACGAAAAAATCAAAGGATGTGCTGTTGACTGGGTATGGACTGGTGGTTGCATAGCAACGATCCAAAAGAACATTGAATCTTCACAGAATACAAATGCAAAGTTATTTTTTAGCTTTAAACTAAAGGCATATTTAAAAAAAATGTTTAAAGAACTGAGCATGCAGAATTTTAATTTTATATCATGATTGCTTTCAGTAGGTGTGTGTGTGTGTGTGCATGAGCAAGCCTGTGTTCATCGATTAACTAGGACTAATTACAGAACCACAGACCTCTGGGTAAGATTTGTGGCTCGGACCTCCACAAAAACCCTGGTCTTCAGCATTAAACCCGTTGGAGGCACAAAGAGACGAGTCGTATATGTGATGTCCTTAATGCAGCACCAAAACCCATCATGAACAATTTATAGCAGTGACCAGTATCATTATTAATTATTAACATTACACATTAAAAACTAATATAAAGGAGCAATACCTCAAACAGCATCATGCTCAAAGTGCTGATGAAACTGCCATTATTGTCCTTAATGGCCAGATTCACACCAGAGCTGCAAAAATTATGCATAACATGATAAGGGAAGGCTGGGGCAAGTTGTCACATTGGAAAGGTTTTTACAATTACTGTATCTCAGTAACTAACTAGCTAACTAAAAGGCTTTCATTCATAAGTTTGTTGCTCTGTTATAAAAAATACAATATCTTATTTTAACTAAGATTAAACTGGGTTGATGGTTGTATCACTCACACACTCATCTCTGTGTTGTTGACCAAGTACTGCAGTGGGTATCTGCAGGAGAATAGATAGATCATCTCCTGCCTGTAGGTGATGGTTCCAGCGTTTGGTTCCAGAGAGTTGATCACCCCAGAGATGTTCACAGACTGCACACTCGAGAAGTCAGAGAAGAGCCCAGATCCGATCTCCTGAGTTATCTGGTGAGTTGAATGAACTATTAGAATGAATTAACTTTAATCACATACACAACTGACCCAAGTAAACAAAAGACATTACACCTGTTTTACCTCATATGAAACTGTTAACAATTTATTTGCTTTCATATATTCTTTGTTCTAAATGTTTTATTACTCTGTAATAAAGTATATTAAGGGTTTTAAAAAGAGTAATAAATAATTATAAACAAAATAGCCCTTAATATATATTTTAAGAAAGGTGCTTTACAAATAAATACAATGTGTTTTATTCATTATTATATGTAATATGAATTATTATTAATAATATTACCATCAGCTTGTTGGAACATGTAGATATGGATGTTTCAGTGATAAAGAACTGGAACTTCAGTACAGGTGGGTCGACAGTCCAGTCAGCTGTTCCTTTGCACTCAGGCTTGGAAAATTGACCATTAAGAGCCATTGTGGATTCATTATATCCATTAAAGTAAATGGGACACAGCAAAATCTGCAGATTCATACTGTTTGTGCCACACACAACGGTGATATCAGAGTTAGCTGTAAAGTGAAAAATAAGATAATCAAAGTAAATGTTCCTGATATTTGATGTTTGCACATCTTTGGGATGGAAATCCACCAAGTTCTTTATGATGGAAGGACATCTAAAACCACAGACGCCACAACAGAAATGAGGACACAACACGCATTAAGAACCATATCAACATCCTATATGTTTAAGAAAACACACTGCTCAAATTGCTGGGTGGTCTTGGGTTCTATTGTGGCTTTAATGAAATGAAAGGTGAGCTATTAACATAAGAAGGAGGTGAACACAGAGGAAGAGGAGAAATGGAGAGGGATACTTGTCTGCTGTGACTGACCTGGCTCTCTGAATGTTGGATGGGTGAGGCAGGCATTCTGAGCCTCACACTGGAGAATCAGGACAAGCTGATACACAAGGAGGACCAGCCACATTATGCTCTGGCTGCAGGGGAAATCCCACACACCACACTATCACCTTAACCTCGATTCACTCAAAAACAGCCTTTAAAAGCAAATGCAGCTCTGCTGTCAGAACAGGCAAACGTTCTGAATGCTTCTGTGCAGACAAATCTGAAGTTCTTGATGTAGAAGAGAGCCAACAGAGAACATCTGACCCCTGAATAACAAAATAACACATAATAACAAATTACATACATGAATCTGTTTACATACGTGAATATGTTTCATATGCTTTAATATATTTTATTGGTTCTTTGTCATTATATGTTGTGTGTTAAGTTTGTGGCAGGTTACCACTGTGACAACTAACCCCACATCACTATATATCAATTCGCTATATATAAAACTTACCCTGAGCAGAGCAACATATATTACGTATTATGTATATATGATCTATAATACGTAATATCTATTATCTATGCATTTATACACATACAATAAATTATATACACTTACAAACATATTATATTATATATATAATATAGTTATATCTTAGATATGATAATATATACATTATGCATATGTTGCTCCACATATATTGGGTTTTATTGGTCTGTGTATATATATATATACATACACATACATATACACATATATGCATTCACATATACATATAAATATATATACATACATACATAGATTACCTTGTATCTCTCTGTCGTTGCATCTGCGGCAGTATCTCTGTGTTCATGGCTTAACTATTTATACTGTTCCCATTCTAGCAGGACAGCGTGAGGGAGGGTGCCAGAAACAAACACAGGGTTCAGAAAAATAAGGGATGGCCAAAGAAGAACACAAGGAGCTTCAAGAAGATCCGTATAAATTCAATATCAGGTAACATCTCTAGAACAATCTTGCTGTGTTCATGTAGCAAACATGTGACTGTACGATACAGAACTTTATTCAATGAACACATTATATCACTTCAGTATGTTCAGTATGCATTATGCAACACACCTGTCAAAAGAAGACAAAAGCTGTTCAGATTTACAAATTAGGACCAGATAAAAGTCATGCCCATCCAATAGATACGGTGTCACACTGCCAATGGTCTATATATCACATTAATCACTTATTAAAGAGAGAACATTTTTGTATGTATTAGGGGTTTCTGTATATATTATGCTAATTCATTTTAGTTTAGTTCAGTTGCCAATGGAATATGATTAATTGGCAACTAAACATTGAGCTGTAATATGACTGGTTTTAAGTTGTAATATGACTGGTTTAGTAATTTTAGCACTCTAAACTATCATATGCTTTTAAATTAAAGGTAATAAAGAGCATCACAATAGAGGGTCTTAAACCAACAATACCAAAGGTGTTAGTTATCCATTCAGTATATATTATATTCCATAAAATACGCACACAAGTTCGCGGAAACATACACATAAAATCCTCTCATGTGCGCTGGTTTCAGATATGTCGTATGTTCGTGAGAAAAGCAGGTCTCTTCACCTCATCGTTTTCTAGACACTGATATCACACCCTTGCGAACAAAGCCTGTCATCGTCAGAGCGTAATTTTAACAAAGACAAGCCCTTTTAAAACTACATAAGAAAAGGACAATGCAGTACAAGATCTTAAAGAGAGACAGTCTTGCTATCTGGTTCCTCTGTCACATAGACGACTATTTATTGTTGACTATACGGCTTTAAAGATAGAAATAAGCTATTAAAAACCTTAACTAGACTATTAACTAACATAAAATTATTTTGTTCTAGTTTCAATTTATTACACTTTTATTATTAAAGTGTATATTAAGTCACATTATGGTAATCTTATAACCTCTACACGTGCATGTAATTCAATTTCAGTGGCAGTTCATTAATTTTCTGTATTTGGACAGTAACGTTTATACAAGGTCAATATGTCAAAACAGGATCATGTGAATAATTCTCTCTCCGCCTGCGGGGAAGGTATAATCAAATCATCTCCCTCTGTTATAACTTTCTGTAACCTTATCCAAGCTGGATGAAATCGCACTTAACAGTTGTGTAATGTTGTACAAACGCCCTGATTTTATTGTAACACGAGACACCAACAGGAATCTTCTTTTACGTTATTGCGTATTTCCTCCATAGTGATAATAAGCTATTTATTTATTATGTGATAATAAAACTCACGCATCGGCTTGCAGTGACTATTTAAACCAACGAGTTTATTTGACAGGTTAACTGTGAAGAAACATTCAGGCATAAGACATCGTTTCAGTATGAATACAGTACAGCAATTTTATCACGTATTTGTCACAAAATAGAAAGAAATCCGTAAAAACCAAAGCCACAGTTTTTTTCCTCTGGTAACTTGAGGTTATTGCAACACCAGTTAACAAATGACGAGCCATATGCCATAGGAATACAGTACAAGTGTTCAAACGTGCAAATACAAGAGGATGCACCTCATGTGAATGTTGGTTTTACAGATGGAGAGCAAACTGTGTATATTTGCTCCTCCTGGGCTGCATTTTGCTCAAGATGTACCAGAGGTGCCGGACTGCCATGCAGATATTAAACAGTGGATGGTTCTCGTCGTCCACCCGTCAAAAATAGATGGAGCCCGACTTCCAGTCCGTCTTGAACGTCAATTTTTACTTGGAGCTGGTGTATTTGGTTACCGCCTTTGTGCCCTCAGACACGGCGTGTTTTGCCAGCTCTCCCGGCAGCAGCAGGCGCACGGCCGTCTGGATCTCCCGAGATGTGATAGTTGAGCGCTTGTTGTAGTGAGCCAGGCGCGACGCTTCCCCGGCTATGCGCTCGAAGATGTCGTTTACAAACGAGTTCATGATGCCCATCGCCTTGGAGGAGATGCCAGTGTCCGGGTGGACTTGTTTCAGTACTTTGTACACGTAAATGGCGTAACTTTCTTTCCTGGTCTTACGCCTTTTCTTGTCCCCCTTCTTCTGCGTCTTGGTGACAGCTTTTTTGGACCCCTTTTTGGGAGCGGGGGCTGATTTCGCAGGCTCAGGCATCGTTTGCGATTTCAAGCCCTTTCTGTCACAAGATCGTTATGGTATGCGAACGCGCTGCGCAGTTTTCTGACCCATATTTATAGAGTCGGCATGCAAATAAGACTAGGCACAATTCTAGGCTTCATTGGACAGTTCTCTGACGTTGTGGACATTATTCCGCACTCTGACTGGCTGTGTGCTATAGACTCAATCTATCCAGTCAGAGTCGACATCCGGGTATATATACCAATCCCTGCTTACATCATAAGCGAAAGCGCATTTGACCAGTGGCAGCAAACGACACGCTGTTACCCAAATAGACTTCCTTCTTTGTTGTTTAGACAAACATGTCTGGAAGAGGTAAAACCGGTGGAAAGGCCCGCGCAAAGGCGAAGTCTCGTTCATCGAGAGCTGGACTTCAATTTCCAGTCGGACGTGTGCACAGACTATTACGCAAAGGGAATTACGCCGAGCGCGTAGGCGCCGGGGCCCCAGTGTATCTGGCCGCGGTTCTGGAATACCTGACGGCTGAGATCCTGGAGTTGGCCGGGAACGCAGCCCGAGACAACAAGAAAACAAGGATCATCCCCCGCCATTTGCAACTGGCTGTCCGCAACGACGAAGAGCTCAATAAGCTTTTAGGCGGCGTAACCATCGCCCAGGGCGGAGTGCTTCCAAACATCCAGGCAGTGTTGCTGCCTAAAAAAACCGAGAAGCCAGCCAAGAGCAAGTAATCGAGGCTTTTGCTATCCTGGACATTGACATAAACAGCTCTGCTAGTTTGAGTAACATGTTCCCTACTTTGCGTTATATTGTGTTTAATGAAGACATCTTGTATGATTTGTGGTGTTGTTGAATGGCATTTTGGACAGTTCCCTGGTAATAAGGCAAACGCACAAGGACGCGCTCCCTCACACATGAAGAGAACTACACCGCCACTGGCTAAAATGGCCACGGGACATTTCTGCCATCATGGTGGACCATCCTTATTAAAAGAAAAACTGAAAAGAAACTCAATTCGTGAGGCTAACGAAGTACTTTCATTTTGCATTTATCATTGTATTTGGACCAATGTTGGTTACATTTTATTTGTCACTGCTTTGAATTACATGCGAGTCATGTCCTTCATCTGCTGTTTTGTGGTTATGTTTCAATAAATGTAATGTGCCATTAAAAGGCATAACGCCCATGTCTTACTGCTTCTTACTACATATGGATTTAAAAAGTTGGAATAGTCCAAACAGTTAAACTTTAAATACTAGTGATACAATATTAGCGTTATTGCCAGTCATAAGGTCTATTCTTTGCTACAACATTGTTTTGGATCTTGGTGGGACAGAGGAACCATTGAAAATAAGATATCTAACTAAATACGTTCTAGTCTTTCGGCCAACACATAATATAGCTGAAAACTTATTTTGCAAACAATACAAAAATGATATAATAGCTTTTATCAGTTCAATTGCAATAAATGCATCCGCATGGTTAAGACCACTTTATTGAGTGTTGGTAGCTTTAAGTACTTTACAACTTTGTAATAATTTGGTTATTACACTGTATTTAACACAAGAGCCAAACTGACCAAAACTTACAATAACTTAAAAATGATTGAAAGGCAGCACGGAAAACTTGAATTTACACAAGCCAAAAAAGTGACCCACCTCCTTCCATAACTTATAACACTGGCTTCAAGACAACATGATTACACTACTATTACAATAAAGGTAAAAGTAAATAAAATAAAAGTTATATGACGGCATTTGCATTGTAAGTA
Organism: Botia almorhae; assembly: GCA_036877575.1. Taxonomy (NCBI): domain Eukaryota; kingdom Metazoa; phylum Chordata; class Actinopteri; order Cypriniformes; family Botiidae; genus Botia; species Botia almorhae. The sequence goes on from JAZGTJ010001904.1 coordinate 26,836, forward strand.
TATCTCCATTTGATCTTAAGACTATATATCTGCGTATCCTTCTGTCTTCATGTCATTCAGCCCCAAGTCTTCATTCTGCTCAAAGGTTCGGGTGTATTTCTCGATCTTTAATTCTGGATCAGGATCTGGGGCGTAAACATTCTACAAAGTGAAGTGGTGGTGGTTAGTCTTAACATACATAAAAAATAATACTTTTTTACAACACTTTTTTAAAAATTAAGTTATATAACTAGGTTAACCTGAATATAACTATTCCCCGCTGGATCGTCCAGAATTATATGAACATCCATCTCTCCAGCCATTATCTGAAAAATGTAGTCAATATGAAACAACACACGAAGAGACTGAGAAATTGAATACATCTGACCACCATTTGCAGCAAGCAGATGACTGCTATCCAGTAGATACTGACAATACTGACATATAACACTAACAACCAGGTAGGTATTGACTGAAATGTAAGTATATTACAAACCTTGTCAATCTTTTGCCCAAAAAGCTCCAGTTTCTCCACTCTGTCAGCTGTGGAGCTGTCTCCACACATAAAGGGATTTCTTGAAACGATCTACAATGAACGTAAAAGGAGCCATTTGTTGATGACACAGCCAAACAGTAGGTGCAAAGCCATAAGCTTTGAGTTTATAGTCCCACCAGTTCTTTGATGTCCTTAAGAAGACCTTCCAGGGTAGTGAACTTTCCTCCGATAGCCGCCATTCCCAACTCAAACTCCAGCTCGGGAATCAACACACTACACGTCTCAGACTGTGCCATAGACACAAACACGCATGCTAATGGTAATGTATATAAACACAGTGATATGTCTCTTTGAGATGTTGTCAAACTAACCCACCTTCAGCAGGTCTCTGGACATATCTGAAGGGTCTGTTAAGTGGAGTGTTATTCTGGTTCCCAGCTCCTCTGTGGCTCCTCCTGACTTCACCTATTTAATGGTGTCGGTGATTATAAATTATATGCAATGAATATAGCCAAAAATAGAAGCGATGTATGTTGTGCCTTAGTAGTCATACCTCATTGGTGCGATGTCCACAGCTGTCGCAGTTAGTGGCCATTATAACAACCTCTTTGAAGTGTGGAATTTCTGCAGTTGAGTTAGGGAACCAAAACTCCTGTATCTAAAGTAATGCTTTACAACTCCATTTATGCACCTTTTAATGCAATAACATTCTGCTTTTAATGCAATAACATAGCTTTCCTGTAGCTCAGTCATGGGTTCGATCCCAGGGATTGCACATACTCAGAATCAATGTATAGTATAATGCAATGTAAGTCGCTTTGGATAAAAGCGTCTGTCAAATGCATAAATGTAAATGTAAATGCTGAAATGCTTGCGACACTTTGCACTGTCAATTGTAGCAAGGTTTTCCAACGGCTCAAAATGAAAACTTTAAAAGACTTTTTTGGAAGGTATCTTGGTTGGATGCAGAACATAACAATGTTAGTAAATCAAAAAATTAAGAAACAACGTACTAACATGGATCTACAGTCCTTCTAAAGCAACGTAAAGCAGTACTGTAAGTGTCAGCTTGTTTATTTATATACAATTTCATACACATACTTGACTGTAGCAGTAGCAATGGCAAGATCATGGGTTTCATGAACTGATGTACGTACACCTTGTATCAAACATAATTCACTTTTAATAAGCATCTGTCACATGCATAAGTGGAATAACTTGCAACAATACATTCATCTAAGACATTTTGGAAAAATCTATTAGGGGACTTTAAAAGATACGAACAAGCTTCATGTTTGTATTGGCTGGCGCGTTGCACTCTGGGCAGTTAGTGTTGAACACTAATACCTCATTTCTCATGGTGTCTAGATCATTGCCAGGCTTTTCATCTTCTTGCTCTTGTTCCTGAAAAGCACAAAGACTTTGGCTGTGAGAGAAGATCTGCAAGATTCAAAGTTGAAACTGTAGGACAGATGCCACCGAGCTTCTCACCTCCATTCCAAGCGCAGTGTTTTGTTGAGCTGTTCTTTTGTAATGTGTGACAGAGAGAGATTTGTCTTTCTGAGGTGTGAACGGGTTCTCAATAAAGCTGTTCCCTGATGGATCGTCAATAATCTGTACACAGAAGAACCCAATATTAAGCTTTACTTTATAAAAATGAATGTAGACTCATGCTTCCTTAACTAGCTGTAGGTAGACTAGTTAGACTTACTAATGTGAATTCCTCTTCTACTTCTTTAAGTTTTTTCAGCCTCTGGATGAATTCCTCTATTTTTTCTGCTACAGCTGGATCTGTTGCCTGCGATTCATTAAACTAGATTTGTTACACAGATTCTATACACATAAAACACATTCATTAAAAACATAATCAGAAATAAGGAACATATAAAGGCCATGTCAAAATAAATAAAGCAACATCAAGTGTCAAGTAATATGAAGTAAATTGTGGATCTCTGTCATAACACATTATTACAGTTTATTAAAGTCCTTAGAATGAAAAGTTAACACTCACTTTTCGAATGGGTTGATCTTGTTCTAAACCTGCCACTGCTCTATCCAGCAGACCCTCAATTGTTGACAAAGCTACACAATAGAAACATTATACAGACAAACAACATTTTCTAAATTATATTTTGCAAAAAACAATATACTATCAAAAGACAAGTTCAGCTATTCAATATTTATATATATATATATATATATTAGTATTTTAAAAATATAAATACCCAGAAATGTTTACATTACAGAAGTAGGAATGTTTTGCAGTGGGGAAATGTTGCACTTACATCCCTTCTGTGTAAAAGCAGGAATTTCAAAATCAAGCTCTGGTATTCGGGTAGATGCACTATCCGACTTCACAACCTCCCGGTTCATATCCTACACATAATAAAAACTACTGACTGAGTAACAATAAGAGATTCTATAAATGTGGTTAAGTTACAATATAACAAACACTTTATGACCCGTGATGCCACGCCCATCCTTACCTCTTTGCTCTTCACCTGTAAGGTGTAAATGACACCCTGCTCTTGTATCCGCCCAGCAGACTGGATCTCTGTGTTGGTCCAGTTACAGTGTGGACACGTAAAGGAGCTGATAATGATTTCTTTGAAGAAAGGGATCTTGGTAAGCAGCAGACGTGTGCTTCCCTGAACAGTGACAACATAGATCGACGTATCACAAGTCAAGGTACTCAATCAAGAAAATAACAATTTACTGAATGTGTGTGTGTGTGTGTATGAGTTATTTACATTTTCATAACAGTTCATGCACAAACTCTCGATGACTGTAGGTTGAACTTCTTCATCTTCTGCATTAATGTCTTTAAAAACTCCACCGCGGACGCGCTCCTCCTCAATAACTGACATCCTGTCGTTTACAATGATTTACCTTCTCTGGTTTGACTGCTAAATATTGGTAGGGTTTGTTAGTTTTCAATGACTGGCGGTCTACTAGAAGTTTCCACGAATATTCACACGTTTTGCGTAACACCCTCATGAGCACTTCAATCACTGCCGGGTCAGATTGCGCTTTAACACATCAAAATAAAAGTCCTCAACCGCGTATTAGCGTAGCCAGCCGTTCATTGTATCTTGTATTATACATTTATGATAGACGGTTAAGAAGCAATTATTCGTAAAAAGTGTCAAATAAAAACTTAAATAGTTTTTATTTTAAAAAAAAAAACGTAATCAGTAAGAAAAATAGGGCTTTAATAGGGCCGCACGTGTGATTACCTAAACACCTAAATTACAATAGTGTCGTTATAACGTTTATTCCACAAATATGTTTGTATGCTAATATTCAAGGTGGCAGTATTTCTTCTCATATTTTAAAATCTATGTTTTTAATACTCAAAATATAGCAGCTAATATTAAACATGAAACGGTTATTACAAATAAACTGGGACTCTAAAATGGTCCTTTCAACACAATCGTTGTTTTAAAGAAGTCACCACTAGATAGCGCTGCTTTGCAAATCATTTGTACTATCTCACGCCCCCAGTTCTGCTAATGTTTAGTGGTGCTAATGTAAAAAGAAAACTGCAATACAATATAAGGTTTGCAATTTGCTATAATTAATGCACAGGTACAAAGTGGCGGGCATAGCTATTGCACAACTACATCCCAAACATATTTTTTGTTTGTCTGTTTATCACTGCATTCAGGTTGTGCATCTAAATGAGGAACTGTTTATGTGTGTGGTATGTGGGTATGTGTCTGGTCAGTGGTTGGTGTGATCATGTGACTTTTTTCCTCACAAACCCAATAAGGACATTCCTGTTACTGTCCAGTGCTCTATTGTTAGTTTTTGTGTCGTCGTGCAAGACAGTGATGACACTTGTAGTAATGTGGTCTAAGTGTAGTGTATCTAAAAATAGCCGTCAGATTTGACCAACCATCACTGTTTGAATTATACACAGACAATCTATAATTATAGACACTATAAGTCAAGTTCTAACAATCTAAATTGTAAATTGTCTGTGCAAAAATCTAAAGTTTTTGTTTACAAAGATATTTAGATATATATTACCAAGTAACATATACTGTATACAGTAATCCCTTACAATTACCATGCTGTTTGTATAGTAAACCTGTACTAACCATCCTTTTTGGTGGATTTAGTACATTTGTGGACCCGTAGTTTTACTATAAATACTATAGTTAAACTATGGTTACTTTGGTAAAACCATGGTTAATTTTCATAACGGATCTGACTGGATCTAGTTTATGTTTCTAAATATATGCTTCTATATTGGATATAATAATGTGGTCAGTAGAGATACTGGAAAATTATTAATCACAAAAATTAATATTTGAAAGTGTATTACTTCTAATTTATATTAAATTGTATTTGTATTATAAATTAAACTAAACAACTATTATAAATAACTTAAATTATTATAAATTATAGCCAATGATTTAACTGTAGGAGGGTGTTCAAAAGTTTGCTAAACTATAGTTAAACCTCACAACTAACAAAGGATTTAAGTAACAGAAAATCAAACTAAAACAAAGTAGAACTTGCGTAGGTCAAGAGGTGACAAGTTTGGGTCCAAAATGAGAACCAGTGAAAGGACAAAATGCCCCTGAAACTTCACACATAAATTTGCTCACGGGAAAGACCATGACAGCTCGTGATGTCATGGAAGCCACTGTCTTTAAAAGAGTCAAAGCAGAGGAAGTGAGCTTTAGAGTTGCAGCATGGAGATCAAAAACAGCTTTGTGATGCGCATTCTATTGTTAATCATAGCAGGTAAGACAGATTTATATCTTTACCAAGGTTAATGCTACAAAACTGACTTTACAGAGTAAGAGTCAATGATTTGATTGTCTTTACCTGTTGCCAGCTGCTACAGAGGTTACATTTGTGTATGTTGTGTTGTCAGAAAAGATGTATATATATTTGTATGTGTATACGTGCCATGCATGTATGTGTGTATATATCTATATATGTGTGTGTGTGTGTGTGTGTGTGTACATATATAAATGTATACGTACATATATATTTATTTTTTTCTGTTGCCTATATGGTAGGTTTGATCCAATGATATACAATAGGTTTAAAACTTTGCTTATGTTAAAAGCAGGAAAACAATCTGAAAAGCTTACATGTCCAGAGAGTAGTCAACATGCAAAAGATACTTTTTAGCAGTAAATTAAAACAGTATGCATGTATTTCAACATCATAAATAATCCCAGCTTGTTATATGGTTTCATTATTCCATTATTTTAAATTATATCCAATTAGGTTTCATTATAATAAAACTTCAATAAAAATGAACGAATCAGATTAAACCCAGAATAAAGCTTTTACTGCGCTGTAGCGTGTTTTATATGTACAGTAATTAATGTCAAATGATCACAAATTTAACCCCAGTTTAACAGCAATATGTTCCTCCCACAGAGAAAAGTACTGACATTAGACATAAGGGTCATTTGACTAATTAAACCACTCCTCCATGTAGCCTGATTTAGAGCTGCATCTGTTTTACACTTATATTTTTATAGCGCTGTGAGTAATGGTTTAACACCACTGTTTCCTGTTCCAGCATGAGCGTGTAGCTTGTATGTGTCACAGTGGCATGTTTTCACCTGCTGCAAGATCAAACCGCATAAGCAAATACAAAGACCACTTACAGCACACTGTCTCTCTCTCTCGCTCACTCTAATGCAGAAAATGTAGCCCCCTCTTACTTTCACCCACAACTACTGACAGTGTGAGAACAACACAGATGAGTCAAAGCAAAGCGTAGGGCGTCTGTGGTCTTAGCTGCCTCGTGATCAACCTACTATAATTCCATTAAACTAGCCCACCACTCTATAGCTAAATTCCACTCAGTTGGAATGTAACTATGTTTACATTATATGTCTACATTATTTGGTTCTAGAAAGCATATTTTTTGGCGTGTAGAAACTCGCTTTTACCAATCAACTCCTTAACAAACTTAGCTTTAGCTGACTTGCTATGTGATGTTTCTTCATTTTGACAGGTATTGGAGAAAGTTCGGCGATCAAGCGTCTTATAGTGACCGAAGGAGATACGTTGGTCTTAAAATGTTCTGGAAAAAACTTCAATAAGACTTTGCACATGGAGTGGAGAAACCCACAAGGTCATGTTATGTTCTTCAACGACAACAGGGGTGAGGGCAAAAAAATATATATTGACAGAAAATCAATAAATCAAATATTTACTTTACCTTTATGTCATAAACATAAAATGACTGTTTTTTTCCTGGTCACATACAGCGCTAAGAGATTCAAGGAACAGTGTTTTTGCCTTTAACGACTCTGAATATACAATACACCTTTCCAGTGTCACTCTTAAAGATGAAGGTGTTTACAAATGTCTACAGTATGGGGACAAAGTCACTACAAAAAGATACAAAGTAAAAGTTTTGGGTGAGTACATTTTTTTCCCAAATGTGTATGAATTATTAATAACAAAGGCTGCTGATGGAATATGGGATGAGACTTGTATTTTCTGTTCAATCTAATCACAGGGACCCCAAAGATAGAAACAGCTGAGCATGGAGATAAAATTGTCATAAAATGTTCTTCAGCTGCAAATGGCCACCCACCTGAACTCTCCTGGCTACTGAGTGGGATAGAGATTGAGGGTAAGATTACGAGAAGTGTCTGAGTGGGTAGACAGGTAGAGAGACAGATAGACATACATACAGATATTACATTTACATCCATGCATTTGGCAGATGCTTTTATCCAAAGTGACTTACAATACATTCAAGTTATACATTTGATCATTACACGTGTGCCCTGGGATTCGAACCCATGACCTTTGCGCAGCTACCAGCTGAGCTACACCTTATACAAATACAATGTCTAGTATGAAAGACAGGCATAAAGACAGATAAGCAAATATAGAGATAAACAGACATACTAAAAGATAAATTCACAAACCAATATAAGTCATCTGACATTTCAATAATACTTTGAAAATAAAGGAACCATGATATTCTTATGTGGGTGAGCTAACAAGAAAGGCAAATGTTCTTATTGACAGTAAATGACATCTAGGATGTTTTTTATATTTAAAATAAATAATCACTGATTATTGAACATGCCCTGTTTGTTTCCTAACAGCCCAACCTAATACCATATGGGAAGGTGGATCCAACAGGTCATATGTAGTCAGTGTGTTAAAAATTAAAACTCATATCAGGAAAGCTACAGTGATGTGCCTGGCAAAACATCAAGCTCTCCAAAAACCCCTTGTGGATTTTATCATCATTGAAAATGACTGTAAGTATTCACACAAGATATATATATAACCAAACAATAATAGCAGATCATCAGAAATCTTTATCACCATCCATGCCCCAAGCATGTGACCAAAAATAGGGACACTTTGCCATAAATGACATTAACCATTATTAACCATTAGAAAAAGGAATTGAAAGCTATGGGGAAATTGTTTTGCTGTGCTGCATAGGGAAAGTTCATCTACTAGTATTTGGTAGTTTCCTATTTAATGTGTTTAACATTACAGTGGTCAATCACATGATATCAGAGAAGTCAGCCATTTCTTTGAAGAAATGAAAAGTTTCCCATAACAGATGAAGGCTAATAAATATGTGTAGCTGTACAAACACAAATTCATATTCATGTGAACAGTCTAATGGATTTTTATAGAACTCCCATGACTAATGTAATGTTGTCTTATTGTCATGTAGCTATTACAGTCCCCAAATCAAGCTATTCCACAACTACAGATATACTAAAAACTGAGAAAATGATCACAGTAACTTCTGCCCCCCTCGGCAGCAGTACAGGTGAGTTCTCATTTTTATTTCATATGTGTTAGGACAAGCATATCAAAAAATATCAGCATAAAGATGAACAAGCATTAAAAGCTGGTTGACATATCCGATGTCCACATGACTGAAAGCTCTTCTCAAATAATTTTGGAAACTTATGTGTGGGCTTCACGTAAACCTACAGTATGGTACTTTTATACAGTACTCGCTATTTAACTCTCTATAGCCACCTACTGGTAGAGTTTGCATACTGCACACAATCATTTTCAATGCAATTTGTTTCCTAGGGTTGAAAGCTAGCGTTCCTAGCTTTTTCAGAATGTTCTTTTATTCCCCCTTTTGCTTTTTTAAATGCAATACCTCAACATCTGTTTTAACATCTGATCACAGCACACATGGAATTGACATCGCTTCCAGAAATGCCTGAATTACACTCGACAGAAGAAAGCAACACAAACAACAAACCAAGTAAATAAAACATTTAAATTAAACAAACATTTATTACAACTGTTTAATATCTTAATTTTATTTGCGTTGATTCACAAGGCAATTTCTATCATCCACTGCATGCCATCTACTGCTGGATTTTTACATTTTGTGTTTAGTTGTCTAACTATGCTGTGTACATTTATACTCTTCATGTAGTTGAATTAGCCTAAAGAATAATAAATCTCAATTTTCCTTTTTATTGCATTTCAGCACAATACACAAACTCTTCAGACACCAATTCAACTGAAGGATTCCAGATCAAAAACGACACCAGCTCAGAAGGTGTGAAAAAATCATTTATTGATGTCAACAAACATTTTTATTTAACATAAATGCTTGCGTAATACTAACCCGTGCTACGTCATCTGAAGATAACCGTATCACTTACGTTTGCAGGTTTTGGCCTCAAGGACCGTAGCAAACCTGAACAACAAAATTTTGTAAATCAAAGCTCACCACTGCTGGTTTTTCTGGTGACATGCCTTATTATATGTTTGCTTATTGTCGTCATCTTCTTTGCAATCAAACTGAGAAGGGCCCATCTTGCTTGGAAAAAAGGTAATATACATTTTGGAATATTCTTGATGTTTAAATGATTAAAATTGCTTTGTGTAGGCTTTAATTAAGCAAGTTATTATGCTTTGTTATGATGGATGTTGGGCAGTGATAATAGCAAACAGTACCTCAGTGAAGAGGTCACAGCTGTGAAAAAAGCTTAGCTGTTGACCAATCAGCATCCAGGAATGAATTTAATTTTGCCATTTTTACAACAGAGAATGAAGAATCTGACCAGTCTGTGGAAAGCAGTAAATCAAAATCCAGTCACGAAGAGAAGCAGGCCAAGGAGAGGAGAAGAAATGGTAGGAAAACTTATTTTATAACTCTCTATGATCTTGTAGATCATACACAGGAGTTTTTGGTGTCTATACAAACTATTGATCTTCTTTTTCTTTATGTCCAATCTAGGTTTTTGGAACTCAAAGTTTACAGAATACAAAGTAGAGGAAGACACTGCACAGAATGTTACAAATTTAAACAGAACGGTAGAAGTGACCAGTGAAGCACAAGATAGTTTGAGAACAGCTTCAAGCAAAGTTCAAATAACTTGTGTGAGGGAAACCGAACTGTAGAGGAATATTCAGCAGGATCTGAATTCTTATAATAAACTGATTTTACAGTTTGACAATGGTGCTCAACTGTGTGAGAACAATGAAAAATGTTGAATATAAGCTGCTTTTTTGTATATATTTTCTTTTGTATTTACTGTTTAATTAATGTTTAATTATATTTGTCATAAAGACAAAGTACTTTTGTCTGTATACAATAAAGTTTTTATTATGAGTTTTGTAATCATAACGTGCACTGTATTCATTATATTGTAGTTGACCTTTTAATAATTGTGAAGTGATTTGTGATAAATATGAATTCACATCAATGAATTGACTCTCTGAAGATGCAAGTAATTGTATATAATGGGATTTAAAATGTGGAGGATTCATAAACATTCTGTCACATGAAATATCCTAATCATAGCCAATTGTATTTTGCCATTTCAAGCTAATTTTGGTAGGGGATAATATACACTCAGCTGGACGTTTTTTTCACAAAATAACAGATATGGTGCTACTTTAATAGCATGATTCATACAGTTCCAGTTTACCAAGGTCATTGAGGTCTTTTGGGCTACATTTTGTCATTTTTTGTTTGATTTCCACAAGTACTTGCTTATCACATGGCTATTGAGGGATATCTTCGTACGTAAGGGGCACTTTTCCTTCATGCATCAGACATTTCTCCTGTTTTATCGAATTGTGTTTTGCTGTATCCTCGACGCATTAGCAGCTCATGTTCTAGCTGCTATTCTTTTCTGTAGAGGACAAACTGTTCCGCATGAACAGCGGCTGCGGCAAACCTGGGGGGATGGGTTGAACAATTCTCCACCAATGATGTGCATGGATTTTAGTTTGTAGGCGTGGCACAATGGAGTATTCGGATGTTTCATTGGAGCTTATAGTTTGAAGTCAAATAATGTTAAACACGATTGGCTTAGCTACCGGCCATATATACTGTTCTAGAACGTTCGATCGCTCTCTCTTATCTAGGCAAACGGCGAGGCAGTTGTCAGCACTCCAGCTCTCGCACCGGCATCTTCCATTCATCTCGACTATCTCCAGCTTGGTATGTTTGAAAGCTCTTTGTTCTCTCGATTGTACTGCTTCTAAGGTCCAATAGCAGTAATCTATTTTCTTTGCCGGCATATGGTTTATTACACCCTCATTTGTAGTATAATTTTTGAATTCTTTTAAAAAGACCGAAATTTCTTTGTCAGTTGTTTTTAATTTAAATGTTATCCTCAAAATGTTATTCTTAATTGTATATTTCATGTCCTTTGTTTTTAACTCGCGTTTAGTTTATACTTCCGGTTTCTATTATTTTCCAAATATGGTTCTCAAACAGTTTGTCTTGTTTCTATTTTATTTATAATTTCCAAATAACCTACAGAATAATCTGTAAACGTTGACCACGTCGAAACGTCGACCTGAATTGAACGTTGGTCGGCACCTCGTGTAAGCTAATCACGTGCTTAGTCCCACCTTAAAGTTTAATCGGTTTTCCAGTCACGTAATGCCATGTTCTAAACGGTAAGATTATTTTCTAGCATACCAATATACGGGGTTTTAACACTTTAAACCACCGCTTTAAAATGATACCTTAAGATGCGACCTTAAGAATTTGACTAGAACGTTCCAGAAGCCTCAGCCACGTGGTCTGACGCACATCCGCAAGCGCAAGGCTTGTGTTTTACAGCCATGCGTTTTCGAGTGATTTTGTTTTCTCTTTACATTCTGTCGAATTTAATGAGCTTTACCTTCCCCCACAGACAAAATGTCTAAGGGACCAGCTGTTGGCATTGATCTCGGGACCACCTACTCCTGTGTGGGTGTCTTTCAGCATGGAAAAGTTGAAATCATTGCTAATGACCAAGGAAACAGAACCACTCCAAGCTATGTAGCTTTCACAGACTCCGAGAGATTGATTGGGGATGCTGCTAAAAACCAGGTGGCCATGAACCCCACCAACACAGTCTTTGGTAAGTGCTTTTTTTTTTTTTTTTTGACTGTTCCTTGGCTTAATCCTAATTTAATTCGCTATGATGAAGTTGATTCCTGCCATTCGTAGTTTCCACCAGAGGTTAATAAAACCAAAGATGGCCCAAGAACCTTCCTTGGATGTCTGAGCGTAATTTTAGCACAGGTGTTTAGCATTGGATTAAGGCAATTATATAACATTTCCTTTTTTTTTTTTTTATAGATGCCAAGCGTCTGATTGGTCGCAGGTTTGATGACGGTGTTGTTCAGTCAGACATGAAGCACTGGCCTTTTAATGTCATCAATGACAATACCCGTCCTAAGGTCCAGGTTGAATACAAGGGTGAAACAAAAACGTTCTACCCTGAGGAAATCTCCTCAATGGTCCTTACAAAGATGAAGGAAATCGCTGAGGCCTACCTGGGAAAGGTGAGTTGTGTAGAATATTCTCAGTCCTCTATTGAACTAGTCTGTTATTGTGCTACGCTATGATGAAGTTGATTCCTGCCATTCGTAGTTTCCACCAGAGGTCGAAAGACCAAAGATGGCCCAAGTACCTTCCTTGGATGTCTGAGCGACGTGCATTTGAATTGCTTTAGCTTTACTAGTGTTCTCTTGTTACTAGTGACACTGTTTAACACACACTTTTTGCAGACTGTTTCCAATGCTGTGGTCACAGTCCCTGCCTACTTCAACGACTCCCAGAGGCAGGCCACCAAAGATGCTGGTACCATCTCTGGCTTGAATGTTCTGCGTATCATCAATGAGCCAACTGCTGCTGCTATTGCCTATGGCCTGGATAAAAAGGTTAGTAATGTTTGCACATACAGATTTGGTTTCTGAATTAGTGTGGAGTCTCCAAGTTTCGCTATGATGAAGTTGATTCCTTGCCATTCGTAGTTTCCACCAGAGGTCGAAAGACCAAAGATGGCCCAAGTACCTTCCTTGGATGTCTGAGCGAAATTTATTAGGACATGTCAATGTTGTGTAAAATGGATCCAGAAGTCTCATTTAAAGTTTTCTTAAACAGGTTGGTGCTGAGAGGAATGTCCTTATTTTTGATCTCGGTGGTGGTACCTTTGATGTGTCCATCCTCACCATTGAAGATGGCATCTTTGAGGTCAAATCTACTGCTGGAGACACTCACCTGGGTGGAGAAGACTTTGACAACCGCATGGTGAACCACTTCATCACAGAGTTCAAGCGCAAACATAAAAAGGACATCAGTGACAACAAGAGAGCCGTTCGCCGTCTGCGCACTGCCTGTGAGAGGGCTAAGCGCACACTGTCCTCCAGCACTCAGGCCAGTATTGAGATTGACTCCCTCTATGAGGGTATCGACTTCTATACATCCATCACTAGGGCCCGGTTTGAAGAGCTCAATGCCGACCTTTTCCGTGGCACCTTGGACCCTGTTGAGAAGTCCCTTAGGGATGCCAAGATGGACAAGGCTCAGATTCACGACATTGTCCTGGTTGGTGGCTCCACTCGCATTCCCAAGATCCAGAAACTGCTCCAAGACTACTTTAACGGCAAAGAGCTCAACAAGAGCATCAACCCTGATGAGGCTGTTGCCTACGGAGCAGGTTGGTGTGACTTAATGTTTTTAATCTTTAACCAACACTCGCTATGATGAAGTTGATTCCTTGCCATTCGTAGTTTCCACCAGAGGTCGAAAGACCAAAGATGGCCCAAGTACCTTCCTTGGATGTCTGAGCGTCTTCTGTAGTTTACATGCTGGCCTTCTCACTTTGGCCCAGTTTCTCATTTCGCATCTCTCGTTTCAGCTGTCCAGGCTGCCATCCTCTCCGGTGACAAGTCTGAGAATGTTCAGGATCTTCTGCTGCTCGATGTCACTCCTCTGTCTCTTGGAATTGAGACAGCTGGTGGAGTCATGACTGTACTCATCAAGCGTAACACCACAATTCCAACCAAACAGACTCAGACTTTCACCACCTACTCTGACAACCAGCCTGGTGTGCTCATTCAGGTGGGTAACAAGCAGTACTGTTCATTTGACTTGCTCCAGTGAGCAAAATGTTTTCGGACCCATTAAGCGTAGTCGGAATGCCTTTTTAAATTGTTCTGTTTACCCCTCTCCAGGTCTATGAGGGTGAACGTGCAATGACAAAGGATAACAACTTGCTGGGCAAGTTCGAGCTTACTGGAATTCCCCCAGCACCTCGTGGCGTTCCCCAGATTGAGGTCACCTTTGACATCGATGCTAACGGCATTATGAATGTTTCAGCAGTTGATAAGAGCACTGGAAAGGAGAACAAGATCACCATTACCAACGATAAGGGTACAGATCTAATTTCATTTAACTTTGTAGTTAACACTTGACTACCTCAGGTTACTTAACTGGAGATCTTTTCAGGTCGTCTCAGCAAGGAGGACATTGAACGCATGGTGCAGGAGGCTGAGAAGTACAAGGTTGAGGATGATGTGCAGCGTGACAAGGTTTCTTCAAAGAATGGCCTGGAGTCATACGCTTTCAACATGAAGTCAACTGTGGAGGATGAGAAGCTGAAGGGCAAAATCAGTGATGAGGACAAACAAAAGATTCTTGACAAGTGCAATGAAGTCATCAGCTGGCTTGACAAGAACCAGGTAAGTTCAGACGTTGACAATTGACCAAATTTAAAATCCGGTCAGTGGTAATTTAAGTAACTTGTTTTTGCACTACTGTTGGAAGCTGTAAAGTGCATCTCTCTTGTCAACATTTTTAGACTGCTGAGAAGGAAGAATTTGAGCATCAGCAAAAAGAGCTGGAGAAGGTGTGCAATCCGATCATCACCAAGCTGTATCAGAGTGCTGGAGGCATGCCAGGTGGAATGCCTGATGGTATGCCTGGTGGCTTCCCAGGGGCTGGTTCTGCTCCAGGAGGTGGATCCTCTGGCCCAACCATTGAGGAGGTTGATTAAGCTATTCCAAAGCTACTATGCTACCTCCATAGTGATGTTTACTGTTGCCCTCTGTAGTTGGACTCCTCTAAAACTGTTACTTAACATTTTAGCTGACTTCAACTTGCAGAGTGATTTGTTGCAATTAATAAAAAAGTGGATTAAGGGATCACTTATTTCCAAGTCACAGGGAACAGATTTTCTACCTAGATTGCACAACCTATTTATCAACTTGTGAAATGACAATTTCACAAGACTTTTCCAAATGCGTTGGTGCTTGATGTAACAAATAAAATGATTACCTATTCCCAGAGGTGCTCTTGTGTTTATTTGGACCAATATGGCAATGGACTTTTTATATCCTGGTCTTGCATTTAAAAGTTTTGCATTTAAACTGTCTGTCTGTTTTCATAAGGCTGAGATTAGTTTGGCCGGACTGCATATGCCTGTTTAAAGCAATTAAATTATGAATATACTGGGTCTACTCTAATGCTGTTTGAAAATGCTGGAGAATTTGACCATGTAATTAGTACTTAAAAAGTATAAAATTAACGTAAGGTAACTTGTTATACGTATATACCATTATACATAAAACTACACTATGCACTGTACGAGTAAGAATTCATGATGGTTAAATGTAAACGTAATCAACGATCACCTAAATATGATAAACCGTGTTGTTGCGCTTGTTTGCATAAATGCATTTTCTAGACACTAAACGCTGCTCGTTAGAGGACGGGATCAGTTGTGAAGATTGCGCACGCGCAACACTCAAGGCATCTAAGTTCCCATGCCAACAGTTTAGCAAACGGAAGCCATTGAAAATAAACTACTTGTCTAGAGGCAGTATGCCATTAAATCGAGCACAACTATCTTTTTTTAAGATCATTTGTTTTATGTACATTATACTTGTCAACGTTCAGGAACCAGTTTTCTTACAGATCATTGGTAACACACCGCTACAATGACAGGAATGTCAGTCAAACGTCGAGTGAACTGTGTAACGCAAATAACCAAAGCTCCTAATAACTGAATTAATGAATGTCATACGGTTCTTCAGGACGCTGAATCATACCTTGTAATATTAACCATGGAGCACAATCATGAACTTCACGGGCCTGATAAGTCAAAATTCAATAACAACATACAAAAGGACGCTAATCTAATGCTGTGGGACTCAGACACTGAGAGTTTGGTGCAACGAGAGCTTCAGATGCGTATTGCTCATGATAGTCCCCTGCTTTCTGCGGAGATCTCCAAACAGCCGTTTGCTCAGTCTGACAAGCACAGATCAGAATATGGTGGAGAATATCCCGAAGGCCTACAGGAACTGAAACCTAGACAGGCGAAAAGACCGCAGATCACCTCAAGACGCGAGGCTCAGAGGTAACTAACAATCTAACACTCCGACAACCACCGATAAGTGGGTAGCTAACGTGTCGGTTCAAGCAGTGACAGCAGATTCCTGCAATATGACATGCTTTATTTAACGTAAAACCATTTGGAACATTATCACGTATATTTTTAACGTCATGTTGTTCGAGAGAGTACACAGAATATACATAGAAGTTCACAATGTTTCGACCTGCTAAAAACCGAGAAACCTTTTATATCATAAACAGCGTCTAAAACAAACACCTCCCTACTTTAGATACATTTTAACTAAAAGTCTTGATATACAAATCCAACTATCCATATCCTTACTCTTCCCATATGCTTTTGTAGAAATGTTTCATGCCCAACATGTCTCAACGAACAGGCCTATCAGTAACACACATCCAGCTCCTATAGGCCTGTTTTAAAAGTTACGTGTGACATGGAGATCATAGTATGGAAGAATAAGCTGCAATACATTTAGCTGTTAGTGCAGACATTCAAATACAACAGCAGACACATAAATAATAATAATTTAGGAGTGAAATATAAAGAGGCAATTGTACAGAAGTAATATATTCAGTGTACACCTGTGCAATGGGGAACGGGAAGTGTACAGAAATATCTGTATGATATGTACAATATAAATAATCAATTTGCATAGGACATCATATTAATATATACTCACCACACTAGGAGTAATTAACATTGGATATACACAGTGTTTTTCAAAATTTTACAAATTATGTAACTTTAATTAAATGATTAACTGTATCAAATAAGAATACAATTATACATAATTGATGGTAGTTAATTGATGGGCAGTTAATGGTTCATAAGAGAAATGACCTGGTGGAAAAGCTACTCCTGTGACACAAAAATGTGTCAACATGTAAAATATATTTTATATGACAGATAAGTGTTGTGGAAATAGACTAAACAAACAATGACAATACCCGAATATCACTAAATTAAATACATCACTAACAGAATGATTGAGCTTTATTGTTTAGCTGCTTAGCAAACAACTGAGATGACTGACAGCTTTTATTCACTTGTCTGACAGATAATGGCAGACATTGAAAGTGATGTTTGTGCTTGCATTTTAATTGAGCTGAAATAACCACTAATTTCTGTGCTTTCCAAACAAGTACCCTCATTTTGGGGAAATTAGATTTTTAGTTTGCAGGACATTAGCACAATGAGGTCTCATTCAGCAGTCTGTTAAAAAGCAGTGGCTTTGTTGTGTATGAATAGGAGAGCTCTGTGCGCAGTAGAAACACAGATTGTTGGAATCTGAAGTGTGGATCACTGCATCTGTCCCCACTCCTTCACCCCTGGCCCAACTGTTGTGTCCTCCACCTCCTCTCTGAATCTGCCACAGGAAAAAAGGCGAGGCGTTTGTTTTAATTTTTTCGCAGACTGACAGCTCGTATATTGAAGAGCTACTTAACCCCACGCATAGTTTGTTTCATAGTGTCTGGCAAACCTCAACAAAGACTTTATTGTTACAGTCGAAGCCGAAGCGTTCTGGCGTCATGAAAACCTCCGAATAAATGGAGTGTGGCAATATTTATCATAATCTCATTGAAGCTAATAACTACCCATTTAGTTTCCATCCACTTGACAATGTACATTGTCTTTAAAGAGACTTAAGTACCACATTCAGAACAAAACGAGCTGAAAATAATAGTTTGTTTTGGATTTAATTTTGACACGTGTATAGAAGCACGAGAGGGACTTTGCATGTTAAAAACCTTTTCACAGCTGTGCGGCTGCGTTACATTCTCATGATCATGTCAGTGGAATCATTACAGAGCCATTCCTTGCCCTTTGCCCTCATTGGCTGAAGTGCCATGCATCCAGGCAGCCTCGTATTTGGCATCATGGGATGTGAAGAGCTTCTTGTACTATTCAGAGGCGCACAACAAAGAGGCACTCTTCTAATTATTTTAATGAGATCTTTTCATCCAATGATGCTAGGAGCGCATTAGGTTGTAGTTTGAACCTATTTCATATGTTTGAATTAGCCATTTGCAAAACTATCCCCAAATTGTGGTCTTCAGACCCATAGTCATTACAGATAAGGAAAGGCGGCTTGGAGGGGGGGAGGGCTACAATACACCGTTTTTCTACAAATGAGAAGTGTCTACGATTTTTTTCTGTGTGTTGTGATGGCCGTTTCAGGCATTTACACTGTCTTACTGACAATGCCAATGCACTAAATGAGACTTACCCAGCATGCACCTCAGTCTAATGCTCTTCCTAAGTGTTTATGACTTCAACTTTTAAAAAAAGTTGAAAGACTTAATTCATTCTAAAACATTGCAGGCAAACAGGTACCGAAGATGATTACGCTGACCTGCGCTATGACCCAAACTGGAGACATAATCTGGAAGGCGCTCAGTTTCTCAACAAGATAAAGTCTAAAGATAGTCTAGAATCTTTGGACAACATTGCTGTAGGTCGAAGACAAGAATATATTGTTGTCAATAATGAACACTGTTCCCATAACCTTCATCACCTTTCCACCTGCACTCACACAAGATGTTTCTGACCCCTCTGAATCAAAAAGTTCTAGCATGTTCTCTAAGCACACAGCGCAGGGTGTCAGAAAACACCTTAATGTGAAACAAAAATCAGTTGCTTCCTGGTGGAGAAGCTCTCAATGTCCTTCTGATCTGATATCAGTCAAAGCAAGGGAAGATATTGTGGAGGTATCTTGGTATCTACACACATAAGCAGGGATCCTACCTGAGGGCTCATCAGCAAAGAGATAAACTTGGTGAAACAAAGTTTATTTTTAGATCCCCTATTTTTTAAAACAATTATAGTCTTTATTTCAGTGAATCCCTTGAATCTTTAGTAATGTTAAGATTTGTGGTAAGATCTAATGGTAAGATGTAGCTATCGTTAAACAAAGCTTGCAGGCCTTGGTGAATGGACTGTACTCCTAATGTTAGCCACTAGGGGGTGAACTAACACAGCATACCGTCACAGCTTCTTCCATGTGTGTAGGCTCCGTTTAGTCCTCTTGTTTTATACCATTTATATTTTCTCATGTCAAGATAACCGCATGCAATTATTTTTTTAAATGACAAAATACCATCATTTAATTAAATAGTTACATAATTTGTGAAATAGTGAAAAACATTGTGTATTTCCAATGTTAATTAGACCAGTACTCTAATTCAAAAAAATTGTTAATTATTTTTGTATCTGTATAAATCAGTTTTTTATAGCACCAAGGGGTGAAAGCAACTGCATTTATTATAAGTACAACTGGGAATCGGTAAAACAACATTTTTGTACTGAAATCTGTGTCTAGCAAGCCTAGATGGGTTTAGTTTTGGATAAGTACATCCCCTTTATGTCTTCCATTGTGTTTTGGGCACAACAAAGACTATATCATATCTTGCATGACCTGACCTCTTCCTTCGCTCTTTTTAATCTGAATAAGTGACCTTCTTGTTTTTATTGCTTCGGCTTGAAGGAGACCGTACTGCCTGTGTCACGGAAATTAATTTGCAGACACACACACACACACACACAGTCTTCAGACGGAGCAAAAAGAACAGATCAAGTCATGCCTGCCTATGTAGTGCCTATTATGAGTTGATCTGCACAACAGTAGCTGTTAAAAACATCAGAGGGGCATGGTTACCAATAGGCTCTTAGTGATCAGTGCACCTGGCTCAGGGTATAATTGGCAGGGTTAGCTTGTCTGCACACTGTAGCTTGTGTATTTCCTACATTTAAGACCTGAGCCAGCCCATCTGAGCCCAGTCCCACCTTAATGTCTCACATCAGCTGCATTAGCATAGTGAAGAGCCGTTAGCATTGTGACACGGTAAACAGAGCAAGACTCGCGCTTCAGACGTGCTCTTGTTCGAGCCAGCAGTGCCCTGGTATGAATTCACAGCATTGTCTTTGCACTATGAATCATGGTGCGCCATCAAGTTCCATTTAAGAGGCAGCATTGTAAAGCGTAAAGAGGAGGCTCATTAAAAAATGTTTTATTTTGTGTTATTTTCTCATCTCTTTTCATCAGGAAAATGACAGATGCTAACCCCAGTAGCCCTGTTTGGTGTATTTAAATATATAGTATAAATTAATGTGAATATGAGTTATAAGATTAGCTTATCCTAGATTCTTTGAATCCGCCTGCATGGAGTTTTTAATTGAAAATTAGTTGACAGATGGTCTGTGGATAAGCTTTCAGAGTGAACAGGGTATGATATCTAAATTGTTTCAGTTTGAATGCATTTCAAATAACAGACAGACAGTCGTGTATTATCCGTGTACACAAAATAACAGAGACACACTGCAGCTGATGGGACAGGCTTACTTACTTACTAGGAGGCTTTTGCGATACAATTTAACACCATGAAGAGCAATCAAAATACTTCTCCCATTTGGTTAAAGCTTTGCCTTTTTTTATCATTTGCTTCAACAAGAGACCACACACCTCATACCTCACATTCGTTATGTGGCTAAGCGTCCGTTCACAAATTCGCTACATGCCCTTTTGCACTTTTATAAGGTTTTGTGGTGCCGTTTTTCTTCAAAGGGAATAAAAAGCCCCTCACATCCCATCAGTTTTGTGCATCATTATCGGGGCCCGTCACAACACACAGTCGGGCTTTTAAAAAGCCACTATTTACTCTTTCACAAACCCCTAACTCCCGATAATTAGGAGTGTTATTAAATGTACACAATCTCATAATGCACCAACTTCCTGCTGGCGTGTGTGGGAGCGATGATGAGCTCCAGCAGAGACCCCTTTGATAAAGACAGAAGTAGCTGTGCAATCTTCTGCCATTGCACTCAGCCCCAATCCCTCGTCATCTCCCAGACCCTCACTTCAAAGCCAGAAACATAATGTACAATCTCTTAATAGCTCTAGACCAAGGCTCTGCGGCTCTCTGCCACTGTATACCCTGCCTCAGTGTAAACACCTAATCAAGATTGCCTGGGCGGTCACAATAGCAACCAAATGCAATTCAAGAATTGCGTCCCTTTGAAGTCTTCATTGCAAAAGCTGTGTTTCCCAGTCTTGAGGAAAATGGCAAGCTCCGATTCCCTGACTTTGTTGTGCCACGTCTCGCCCCAAGAGGCAATTACGGGCCCCAATTTAACAGAATAGATATCACGCAGCTTATGAAGCTCAAAATGCAATTTTGTTTGATCATTTCCTCAATTTGATTGAGATTATTAAAATGGTGGACAAAAGGCGACGGTCGCGGATGGGGCAGAGGTTG
>JAZGTJ010001905.1:0-48190 GCA_036877575.1 Botia almorhae
CTGTA
Organism: Botia almorhae; assembly: GCA_036877575.1. NCBI lineage: Eukaryota > Metazoa > Chordata > Actinopteri > Cypriniformes > Botiidae > Botia > Botia almorhae. Next base: position 6 of record JAZGTJ010001905.1, read on the forward strand.
GCTTTTTAGGAAAGCTGTAGCTTTTTAGGAAAGCTGTAGCTTTTTAGGAAAGCTGTAGCTTTTTAGGAAAGCTGTAGCTTTTTAGGAAAGCTGTAGCTCAGTGACACTAAATGACACCAGACTTTTACCTGTGTCTCTCCTCTGCTTCAGACTCCTCTGGGGCTCTTTTGCTTTGAGGCTCTCCATCCTCAGGTGCCCGGCCCTGTAGTTAAATAACCCATTAACATGAGCAATGAGACAAAACCAAATAATGATCCAAAATTATAATCAAGTTAGCCTGAAGAACACTGAAACAGAGCCAATGCCCTTATGTTCACAATTCAATTTCAGCCTACAAGGGGCCATAAATCAAACATGCAAACCACATTAAAGCAACATTCCAGGTTCAATACAAGATAAGCTCAATCAGTAGTATATGTGGCATAAAGATGATTAGTATATTTTTTTAATTCATGAAAAACAATTTAAAATCTTTGCAGAAAGAGATTTAAGGTACATCAGTACATCAGTTGATGTACTGAGATTTACAGTACAATCACAATGTGCTGTAAATGTAAAAGGTAGGAATATAGGTATGGATTGATACAGTATTTACTTATACACTACACAGGCAGGACACATATTGCATTGTCCTTTGCTAGTCATTTAGCATTCTTAGCATACAAGTCATTCTTACAGCTTACAATGTACTTTCAGAAGAAGGTTTTAACCATAATTATTCTACATACCATAGTATTCAAGCTTTTGGGTACAATACAAGATGACAGATGTATTCACCACCATTCACATATCATTATCAGTTACATAAGTTACACATAATTGTAATACAGTTGTTTCAAGATAAGTCATGTTTTTTCTTATTTGTTATCCATGAATGTATTCTATTCTATTTTAAGTGTTTGGTCAGGTGTAAAATCAATATTTCCCCTGACAAGCATTTATATTTTCTTATTCACATGCACTTGTTTATAAAAGCACTTTTTACAGATCAACGCATACCGGTCACACATACACACTCAAGCGTGTACTGTACATACGCCTGAATACGCTGATAGTTTATTAGCGTTTGATGTTGTTGTAATCAAATCTTGTTCATTATTTTGCCTTAATTTTTTAGCTATGTTAATTTATTTCACTTTATAATTTAGTGAAAATGTTAAGTTAATTTAGTAGAAATGTTATAAGCACTTTTTGCATCTCCCTGCACCGTATATAAATAGTATTTTTTCTTGCTATTTGTATTTGTATCTTTAATATGTGCACAAAACAATAGATTTAAGCAGAGTGAAGCAGTATTTGTTTAATGCTGATCCAACCACACGTCACAAAACCACCCGATAAACTGCTATTTTATCCCTTCTCTGAACAATAAAAGTACACTCAAAGTGTATTAAATTAATTTAAAAGAGCCCTGCAAAAACTGTAATAGCGAAAATGAACAGAATACATAGTTTATGTGAGAACATGGTTCTTCCATAGTTTATGCAATGTTGTGAACTGCTTTAGTGTTTTGCTAACTCGCTAAAAAGTTAGCCGTGGTCTTAAATCTCTCTCCCAGCGTCTTTAACTTCATATATTCTATATCTTTGTAAATAGTATTTGCACTCACTTGAAGTTGGCGATCTCGTAACGCTTTTAATCTTTCCTTTCTTTTTAAAGCTTGCTCTTGTAATGAAGGCTTGTCCATTGTAGAATTAAAGCATGGACAACGCAGGATCACTGAATCTGATCGATTACGAGGTCTGTTAACAGGTTACTAGTTGAGCACCGAAAACATCGATTTTGCTACTCAACTTGTCTTACTTTAATAGTCTCTAATATATAACTAAAATACATCGACCAATTAAGTGGTGACATAATTAGATATAAAACTAATTTATTATATTTAGTACATTGGTGTTTATGATAAAACAATGTTGATAAAATGTTAATAGTAACGTCCCCATATGATAACACTGCACATTTAGGTCTAGAAATAGTGACATAGTGTGTTTACATCATTAGACAAATTAATTATTTAAAGTAGTTAATAATTCAAAATTATTTAAAATCCACTACAAAGGGTAAATGAGCATTCTAAAAGGAAAATAAAGGTAAAAATAAATTCATATTAAACCACAACAGCTATGATTAAAAATCATAAACCACAACTCGTTTGAATAGTAAAAAATAGCCCATGCAAACTGTCAAAACAGGCCCACAAACACCCTGAACATGACATGTTGTGGAATGTAGGGCATTGCCATGGTAATACAGCTGCCTCTAGGTCCATCCTCTTCCATTGACCAGTGCTGGCCAAACAGTGTCAAAGATGCACAGTAATGGAACACATACAATGGTGCATTATGACCCCCTCCCAGTACAGCACCAACCATAGTGGATCCTTGTGAATTCTGTAATTATATGACAGGTTAAATGTGTGACAGCATTAGCACATAGGCAAAAATATGCATTTCATCGTACAGACTCACCATGGGCAAGACTCCACTATATGGCATGATTCAGACAACACTACTTTATTTACATTGTGTTTGCATGGGTTCACAAGTGATCCAGTTGGCATATGGTGGATTTTGAAGAATTTTGAAAGTAAAATTGCGCTATTTTACTTACAAAATCTTGAGTTGGTTGAGACAATTGGCAGCACGCTGCCAACTAAACACACCCTTTGAGCGAGAGCATAGTGACAGTTCTGTGATTTAAAACAACAGCACCACCATATTTTCATTTCTGAGAAAGGAATATTAATAACCTAACAAGACATGAAAGGTCTGCTGTATAAGCAAGTGTTGGCAAAGACTAGGAAACAATGTGGGCATAAACTGAATAACATGATCAGAATGACAATTCTTCCCTCTACTGTACTGCTCTTGTACTCTTGTAAAATAAAACTAATAAACATTATTAATGACACAAATACCAATTATGAGACATTATAAACAACTCATGATAAATAATAGCGTCCAGCTCAGTTTTAAATTTAAATAAATCCTATATCAAATATTCAATAGGGTTATACAAAACACAACACAATGTGTATTCCATGTTTTCTTATGCATTAAGCTCAAATCTTTCAGATCATGATGCTCTGAGCGCCTTCTTCATGCAGCAGCACTAAGGCTGAACTAAACTGTTCAATAAACTAAAACTCCTCCCGGTGTGTCTTGGTTTGCTCTATACTGCCACTGTGATGCACGAGAGGAGGGGAGTAGAGAGTGAAGAGGGCTCTGCGTGCTCAGACAAGTGCGTTTAACTCCCAAGAATTCCTCAAACAGAGATGTGCGCTAACACTGCGTCTGATCTGCGATAGTGCTCTAATGTTTCCCTTTACACACTCTATTTGTTTTTCTCGGAATTGCCATTTTGACCCACCCGCCATCTAAAAGACATGCAACTTTGGGAGAGCTTGGCAACCAGATAGTGGACAGCTGTACAGCAACATGCTGTTTCTCGCAAACAGTATTCCTTGGATCTTTATGGAGTCAAACACTGACTATTTCGTTTGTTTATCTCTGGATTTATAGTCAAATGGTTTAAGGGAATACGCAGAAGGGCGAGGGAGAATGGCTTCGAAAGAGCGACTGTATGAGCTGTGGATGTTATATTACACTAAGGTGAGTCACTAGCCAGCGATGGCAACCATACGACACCTGTTGGAGTTTATGTTGACTCAATCGGCTGCTACAAACTTGCCACTGGCAATTGCCATTGTGTCGCATCATGCATATAGTTACAGGGCAAGCAGATCCGTCCCAATTCTTTGCCCTTTTGGGTTGAAACTGTTTCAGGAAGTGCGTTTTTGGTTATTTTTGGAAAGGTTGCGCGTGCACGTACAGTACGAAAACATTGCACGCTCGCTTAATTTTTTATCAATATGCTGTTATAATGCGATTGACTAAATGATGACAATACGATGACTGTATTTTTAGCTAATGCATAACGCCATGTAACCAGTTCTGTTTACACTGCACACTGAAGATTTAATGTTTACCTGTATGAGTCAGGTGCTGCCACTTCCTGCACACTTTTCTCATTATTGGTATTAGCAGATATTGACCTATTTATTACAAATGAGGGTTTGCAGGATCGTGTGGTTTGTGCATTAAACCTAAATACAAATAAACACAAGTAATACAGATTTTACACTCAGTGTATTATTTAATGATTTTACTTCTAAAAAAAACAGAAATCATATGTAAAAGTGTTTATAATATATGTAAATCGTGCACTGTGTGTGTTATTGCTAAAATTATTTAGATTTAGGCCACTTATAAATACGAAATGGTCATGCGTGCCCCAAGGAGAACGCATATGTTGACAACACCCTCTGGTGGTACATACCGAACGACGATGTTGTGCACATGTATAGGTGTATGTATTTGGTGAGAGATTATTGAACTATAGATGCGAGCGTCCATGTTTTCGGCAATATTTAAAACTCTGTCATGACGGCCAATTTACAGGTCAGCAGCTAAAGTCAGCTGTAATGCCTCACTACACCAAGTGTTCTTTATGAATGGCTACCATGGTAACCGCAACAGCAGGTGCAGGATACCAGAAGCACAAGGGATCACCATAAAGAATGCTTACAGATCACTGTTTTAATTGTGCGACATGCACTGCTTAAAGTTATTATATGAATAGCAGATTGCATTGAATATGAGCCTTATGAATTATGCAGTAATGTGTCAATCTGTCTTGCCTTTGGCAAAGTTCTCCAAATAGCTTGGAAAAGCTTTTATACAGTTATAACCCTTTGTTATAATCTATTTCAATTTATTCAAATGTATAACCTCACATGTACAGCTAAAAGAGATTTACACCAGACAACAATGTAGATGGACTTGTTCTGCTAACTTACAGCAGGAATATGGATATGCCTTTCTTCATACAAACACTGCCAAAATAAATAAATTGTAAATTTTCTGTCAAGCATTGATAAATAACATCATTATGTCGTTTCATGTGTTCTACTGTGACATGTGTAATTTTGCACGCCCATATGTGGGTTTGTTTTTCCCGGCATGGTTGACACAATGCATTCCAATGTTTTAAATCTTTTTGGAACACCCATTTTTTGCCTCTGATGGTTACTGTTTGCTGAAAGATCCTAACTTGATAAGGGCCTTATTTGTTGCTCATGGGCCTACACTCTGTTTTAAACACATTTAAAGCTCTCCTCACCTATATGCTAGTGATTTGACTGAACTTGACTTTGTGTCTAACCAAATTGTGATACGGTCCTCTGTGAAGCTTTTTTGTGTGTTTTGACTGAACACCACACGTTTTCCTTTAATATTGTTAGTATAATTACTGTAGATATGACATCAAATTTTGGTTCCAGGAGTTGATTCCAAATGTGACATTTTAAATGTATAAATACTATGCATGATCTGGTCGCCCAGCATAAGAACTGAATTCTGTGTCCTCATCAGAGGCAACAGTACCCAGTCGTAGAAGAGCAACTATGTTTACTGTCATGCCATTCCAGTAATCTTGTTGTACTGTACCAACCATGGTGTGCCAGCCTTTTCTTTGCTTGGCTGCTACAGCAATGCTGTCAGACCACTTCCTGTTGAGTATGCTGTTCAGAGGACAACACTGATGTGATAAAACCACTTCCTGTCTTGGTTACTGCCATTGGTAACCTCCCAGAACAACCTGTTTTTAAGTTGTTAGACTCATGCTACACATCGACATCCCAATTTGGCTGAAGCCTAATTGAGGAAAAGGTTTTAAAAAAATAAGAAGCTTGTTTGTGTTGTGATTTTTGGTGTTTTTAGGGTTGTGGAAGACCATTTTGTGGACTCATGTACAACTGCGCTTGAGTTAGTAGTCTAGATCTGTCTTTAAAATAGTCTTTTAAATGACTTTCTACATACAGCAGTAATAGTTCACTCAAAAAAGAACACTCACTTTATTTATTCAACCCTATGTCATTGAAAACCTGTATTATTTTTCATCTTTCTGAAGTATGACAGGTAGATGGAAATTTCATATGACCAAGCTCCAAAAAAGGTCAAAAAAACAAAATAAAAGTGGCTCATTGTTCATTTTACAATAATATATTCCTTTAATTTGACATTTTTTATTGATTCTAAGATACTGTCATCAGCTGCTATTTCTGTTTTATAGTTGAAGTAAAAGTGACATATTTGTCAGGAATGGTAGCCCATAACTGAAATGTGACCTCTGCATTTAACCCATTCCTGGGAGGAGTGAACACTTACTGCAAGTCGTGAACACGTACGCTGCCGGCATTGGATTTTGAACCAATAACCTTCGGGTTACAAGTCTGACTCAACTACAAACTAGAGATGACTAGATGACTCTAACAACTAGAGATGACTAGATGACAACTACACATGCTTATCTGAGGAGGTGACTGACTTGGCAGGTGTGTATGTTTTTACAGACAACAAAAATCACTGTTGATCTGAATAGATCCAGTATATTGTCACAACAGAACGAGTGGCCTTGTGTAGGCAGCCAAAGAACAATATCACCCACCTAACTTCTTTAAACTGCCATTTTGTGGCTTTGTCATGTACCTGTAGGTCGAGTTTTTGAGATTTACATCACGTTTAGGAAAAATGATGAATACAGGTGCCTTTATTTTACCTTAATCTTGTGTGAATGGTAGCGTTTCGCATGGGAGGGCCTTTAAAGCATTTTGCTCTTTTGATTTATCTATACCTTTATCTAAATAAGAACGGGTAAATCCTTAGATTCCCCGGTGTGTGGTGGAGCAAACATAAGGCAGCTTAGAGGTAACAAATCCACAAAGCCTTTGTGGTGTATAGTTAAATACATAAATATTTGCTTATTGCGATTCAGCATTTCTTTGCCATATGTTTTTAAGGGGGGGGGGGGTTGTCTCTTAATTAAATATTGCTAATGTGGATTGCATCTTATTGTGTAATCCAGGCTGTCCAGTTGTTGAATGCAGTCTAATCAAGAAAAAACAATCAATGTGTAATTTGACAAATGTAAGAAACTACACGACAGAAATTTTCTAATATTGATTTTACTTTCCTTGCTGATATTCAATACATATTTTGGAGGTTATTGGATGATTATTACTTAATCCATCATTTAAACGTAGCTCCTCCATTTAGCACTACTGTACAAATGACCAATAGTGTCCAAAACCACCCAGTAATGATGTGTTTGTCAGTAGACTCAGGAGCTTTCTTGGACTCATACAGCTCATAATGTGCCACCAAATAATTGTCTAGTGGCAAGATGGGTAACATTTAAACAGACAGGAGAAACCCTAAACCCTGTTTCAGAGTGCAAATTACAAACAGAGCTGCAACAGCAGATGCACATGGACTAAAAAAGCTCCTGCTACTTCCTTATTTTCTAATACGTTTATGACTTTATTTAGTTTAGTATTTAGTATGAATCATTGATACACTAATGACTGTGTCAGCTGTTGAAAACGACAGAGGATGTGCACAAAAACCTAGTCTGAGTAAACCAGAACACGGTGGTCTTTAAACTAAGCTTTGATTTTAACCTTTTGCATTGATGTGCCAATGCTAGCGTTTACACAATGGCTTTGTTGTTTTTTTGCAAGATGCTGTGGATTGTTTTGTCTGTATCTGAAGATCAAATACAATCCATTCTGTTTTTGTAAATCTATATATTTACCTCTTGTTTTAGCTGCCCATTCTGAAAAAATGAAACAGTATATACTAGCTAGTCTAGCTGGTGAGAAACAAGCTGACAAGTTCCTTTAATACCTTTAATGGCAGAAAACCTGTTATTATCATTAATAGTAGTAGTAGTATTATAGCTGGGACATTATTGTTATATTATGAATAATATAAATTATTATGTTATATTAACAATATATGAATTACCTGTATGGGAAAAGATGACACCAGAATGTCTATATGTAGAATATCACGCAGACCACTTGACATTATAGCTCTTTCCAGAACCTGGTCAGCTGTTTACCTGTGCAGTAGTTTAAGGCATTATACAGTAGGCCCTCCAGAATGCTTAATATGTGCTAAGACTGCAATTAACCATAACCCCACACAGTTGAAGTCACCTTGCCACTATGCCACTGTATATGGAGAGGGCACATTTTTATATGGCTGGTTTTAGATATGCTAAACTATTTCATACAGATTTTTTATGAAAGATTTTGAAAAATCCTAGGTGGAGGGATAAGTCCAGGCCGCTGCTCTCAAGGAGCTCCAGTACTTTCCGACACTTCCCTGCGGGACTGTTCAACTATATTTAGCCTGATTTGAGTCATTTAGCAGCTTCTTATATCTGTCAGAAGGCTAATCATCAAAAGCTGTAATTCAGCAACACTACTATTCAATGGTATGTAATAACACTGTTGTTTATTCTGTATTATGTAGCCTGTGGTGTCTGTTCTTTTGCTTTGTTTCGCTTTATATTGCCTGTTTTATTGTCTGCAAGCTAATTAAAAGGAATTGATTATTTACCTCTGTTTTCTCGGTTACCTCGGTTGTTTATATGGATGCCACAGAGCACACGTTTTTAATAAGGTCCATCTGCATACGCAGTCAATTTGTCTTTAATAGCTATGATAATGGTTGAATCTTAAAACATTTTAAATGTGTGTGGCCTGTCGATGATCTTTTGGGTTTTTTCACTTGTATCCTGAGGCCTGTGTGTGCTAACAGTGTGCACAATTAGCACAAACCTAGAGAAAACCTCTCTTTGTGTCCGTCCGGCAGCTGCGGGCCGTTGAAGCTGCTGTGAATCTCAAACAGAGTGATTTACCATCTTCAGGGAACTATCAGACTTAAACCGTTACTGAACTGAAATGAGTTAAAAAAATTCTGCATTAATCTTGGTTGCTTAAATTATACATAAATCATACCAAAAGGTAGTTAAATAGCACGTACTGGCCATAAAACAGGGTACCAATTGGGGTTCCATTACTTTTTTAAAGTAATAAAGACACAAATATTTCTGTAATAGGTAATAAAGACACAAATGTTCAACTATTAAATTTGTTAGAATTTGTTTCTAATATGTAGCATTAAACATGGTAATTCAGTGTTCAACTAATATGTAACATATAGAAATATGTAACATCAAGAAATATGTAACGTGACAACATGAATTGCAGATGGCCGCAGCATATAGTGGTTTTGACGTTCCTAACTGACCTATCCTACTTTTTTAGTTCTGGGATCTGCATTAAAAACATTTTAATTTCCCATTATTAATAAAATACATTAATTGCCTAAAACCGTATTGCCTATTGCTGTTGTTTTTCAGTTTATCTGAAATGAAGCAACATTTAGTATCAGATAATCTGGTGGTATAACAGCAGATGCGAGAATACCTGCCCAGCGTGTAGACCTGATTTTTTTGCGTGGAAGTACAATTATACCATTTCCTGATTCTTAAACATTGTTTGGACCAGTTGCTAGCAAAAAGAAATTTGGAAAAAAATGTCCAGAAACGTTATCAAAATGGAACTTGATTGTTGTAGCCTTCCTGTAAATCTGCCATTCCCGATACAGGAAATCTGTGTCAAGTTCAAAATCTAATTTACTGGATTCAGCTATGCCAGAGCTTAAAATAGAAAGCTCATTAAGGGTGATGATATAAACAGTATTGCCACTGAGCCCACAGAGACACACTACTGGCATTTTACCCTGTTAAACTCGACACTTCAAGCCATCAGTTGTCACACTCAGAACTAACTCAGATCTGCTGAATGTCTTTGCTATAGGAATTCATAAACTTCTTTTCCAATAATGATGTCAATGTGCTGGTTCATGCCTGTGTTCAGGTCATGACATGTCACTTCCCTCTGACTACTGATTCATACCAGTGATGGAGATGTTTGTTGCTCAATCTTCAGGTTTCCCTCTAGCTACGACTGGAAAGCCACATCAGATCTTTATGCCTTTTGTGGCTATAAAGGCCTGCTATTACAAGGCTGTCAACCACAGGCTCTGCACCACAAAACAAGTGGACCCTCTGTTGCACAAGTGGAATTTCAACTTTTTGAGCTTTGCAGTGTCATGGCATTGTTGCTCAGTCTTAGACATTATGTTAATATACAGTGACATTGTTACTGTACTGCTCTGCTTAAAGTAATAGATCTCATAAAAATTAAAAAATATCATTCATTTATTAACCCTCATGTCATTCCCAATGCTGTTATATGCTGTTGTTTTTTAGTGGAATTTTGAAGAATCTCCATACACATCTTTGTCCAAGAGGACACAAAGTGGCATAAATGTACCATAAAAGTTTTTAGTATGGCTCATTACTAAAGCCATATGACAGCAGTGAACCTGGTCAGTCCTGTTCCTGAATACATTTTTTGAGCCAGTTTTATTCAATGAACCTATTAAAATATTCAGATGATACTTTATGACCTTTATGATACTATGACCTTTATAATATGTTTTTTTTGTCATTTTTGGTATGTAACAGATGTGATGACTATAAAAAATGTTGTACAGTAAGGGAATGAGATTTGTAAAAAAAAAGGCTCAAAATGTCTCTTTTGGGGTTCCAAGAAAAAAAAAACATACAGGTTTTAAAGGACATGAGGGTAAGTTAATAATGACCACATTTTTACTGAACTGTTGTAATAACCACCCACCATTAAAGAGACTGTGTGATGTTGTCAGAATCTGAAGTCTGAATCCGGTTCACTTTGACTGGAGTTTCCATCACTGTTCCCAGTGAGGTGGGACTAGTAGTAGTAGTAGACTTTACTAGTGAAACAGTAGCAGTTTCAGGGGAGAAAGAGAACTGGGTGACGACAGGCCCAGCTGAGCGTAAAGAGGAAATGTGCCTCAGATAAAGTGACTTGCCATTTCCTGGTGGCTTGACAGAGGCATAGACAGCAGAGAGCACAAAAGAGCAGAGACACGTAAGCCAACATCTCAGAGCATGTCTAAATGTAAAGGACTTATGAATGGTTCTGAGGGTTCTACACGTGGACACATTCTGGAGTTTTAATCAATCTGGTGGGGGCTCGGCAGAGACTGGGGTAATAAGTGCCCCTCCACCGCACATCACCTGCCATGAGAAATGGACTGGCCCCTGTATGAAAGTCAAGTGGTAACGTTTTCTCTTTTCTGTAGCTCAACCAATAGAGCGCCACACTATCAATTTTATGGGTTTGATTCCCAGGGAACTCATATAACGATCAAATGCATACTTTGAATGCTATGTAGGACACTTGAAAGTGTCCGCCAAATGCATAAAAGCGTGTGTAAATATAATGACTGCAAGTGCGCAACTCTGCTTTTATATGTTTAAACTCCTCTTTGTATTGTGATATCAAAGTGTGTATCTGTGTGTTTTATGGTGTAGCGGCAGACAGTCTGACTTCCTCTATATGAGTGGGCGGATTAAGATTATTTTAGCTAAGCATAGCTCAGTGCTTTTGTGATGTTGTTGTGCGTGTTGGCTCACTCTGAAACTCATACCTCGGCAGAACTTACATCGATCAAAGATGAATAATATCTGTAGTTTCTTTGATTCATTGATGATGACTTTGAAAATTAAACATCAGAATTGTGATTGTGCTGAATTCTAGTGTTCCACAGCGTAGCTGCATGTAATGTTGTGCTATATATGTTTATCTTATTAAATTACCTAGTGAGGACATATGATCCCTGTTTACCCAGGGCTTCTGTTGCAGTTATAATGGAGCCATGAGCTCAGATAACAGGCCTACAGCGTGACTGATGGTTTATACTGCTTTGCTGGCATTAGCTTAAGATGTAACACCCAAGTCACCCCTTAGCACTAAGCCATTACCAGCTTTGCGTTCTCCAGCTCATATTTGGGTACAGGAAAGATAAAACAAAGGATCTAATGCTTTTCATCGCAGAAAAAATGGTCTTTGACAACAATTTGATCTGTGTACGTCACTGAAGACACTAACAAACTACAGATAAATTGTTAATGTCATGTACCAAATATGTTGTTTTTCTCTTTGACGTACTATAGTTCAACACACTTTTAAGTATTAAAATCATTTACTTGTGCAACCAATTCTAATGCAAGAGCCATGGGTGTCACTTTATTGATTGCATAAACAATATTCACTGTTCGCACATCCCACAGGTTGCATACTCTGTAGTTTCCTGTTGTGTCGACAGCAGTCTGTGCATACTCTGATTTTAAAGATAGCACCCAGTCATTTTTTACTGAAACCTTGCGGTATAAAGGCTTACTATCAGGGTCCAGACTGTAATGCTCACCAATTTTTACTTGTGCGAGTAAAAGCTAACTTTGAGGATTAAATAAATCTAATTGGTCAGTAACTTTATTAGGCTCTGACATGCGTGACTCAAATCTGAGACATACAAACCATCTAAAGAATGTGTATGTGTACTACATGTTTTATTTCTCCAAACCTCTGTTTTTCAATACATATGAAATTATCTTTGCCTGTTCTGTTTCAAATATGAGGAACAAAATCACAATGTTTTTGTCACAAGTGCAGTTTCATTAAGAAACAAAGACAAAGATTTTATTTTGTCACAAGTTCAAGGAATGAACAGCTATCATGGCCAGTAACAACTTCATGGCCAGTAAGAAATATTAGCGGTTAGCAAATTTTCTTAATTTATTTGTCATTTTTGCCTATAGCCACACAAAGTCACAAACCGATTTGCTTTATCTGTTGATGCTAATTATCTCTGTCTGTCTTTCAGAAAGATGTGGGCTACCTGCAGCAGTGGTTGGAGGCGTTCGTGGCATCTTTTGAGAAGGTCATTGATGTGCAGTCCATGGAGCCGCGCCGGTGAGTCAGTCACATGCTGACCTATCAAAATGTCAAGGGCACAGGGAGTTTGATCTGTAGGTGGTCCATACGGAACTCCATATGGACTATGGTGGTATTTAGTGGCCTACATTTGTTTAATTGCTTACCATTTAACAGTTGAAGAAGAAAAAATCTTTCAAGTGCTTTTATTTTAATAGAGAGATGTGTCTCTCTATTAAAATGACACGCACCCTTGAGAGGCATGCACCCTCAATATAGTATGTCTTGATATAGTATACACCAGCCATGGTCGATGTTAGCGAACATTTTCCAGACATATTGAACCTTGGTGCTTGTGTAGAAAATATGGGTTTGATTCTGGATTATGGTGCAGTAATCTTCCTATCTGCAGGCTGGAGGAATGGAGTGCCGATGTGCCTCCCATCCCTAAAGAGGTACTGGTGCTCCTCAGCACCCAACTATGGCACAGCGCCCTCCATCTGTCAGGGCAGGACAAAAACAGCGCTGCTCCACACCCTCTGCTCCTCATCAAGTTCTTCATCATCATCTGCAGGTCAGCTACCACTGTGCACCCTGGTCTTTGTGATAATGCCTGTGTCTAGGTCTCCTGTTGATAAGCTTCTTTCTTTAAGCAGCAGGGGTAAACCATGACAGCTGTTTTTGCATGAGCGCATTTCTCATGTTAAGTTAATGATAATACAAGTTCTGAAGTGAATCTTTTGAAATCTCACTTGCAGGAATATGGAGAACATTGACTCTGAGAAAACCCCGGGGTTTGTGTTCGAGACTGTCAAGCTCCTAAACTTCTGCTTAACCCAGGTAAGAAGTCGAAAAGTCATCTGGGGCCATGGCTTAGTGGTTAGCACTGCTGCTGATGCACATTGATAAGGCAAGTTCAATCTGACTTGCATACTTTCCTGATCCCATCTCTTCATCTTATCAAGAGAGAAATGTGGCAAAACCAAAAGTTGGAAAGTCTCTAAAAGTATTCTGTTTGCATTCTTTAGTGGAAGATTTTAAGGCTAGTATAAATTAAGGTAACATTTACCAAGTCAATCAAATGAAGCTTTTGTTGACGTTAATTGGTGGTGCTTGCTACAAAGGTGCTACAAAGTTATATGATACCTCAAATCATGCTGCTTCTTGAACAGAGGTGTTGTTTTCCTTTTTTAAGTGATCAGATTCCTGTGAAAAAATCCTGTAGACTTAATTTCAAGGAGAAACTAAAGCCATATGTAAGGACCAAAGTAACATAGATACTTAGCGTTGGGCACTTTTGACCTAGACCAGTGAAAAATTGCTTAGACAGTCAATGTAAGTAGTCTGAGGACGTTCTGTCTGATGCAGAGACTCATCTGTCATAAATTATTATATATCTATTATGTATCTATTATGTATGCACTTGTGGTGTTGGTATTGGTTTAGAACTAACAGAACAGGTTAAATCAGAAAGCTATGGGTGGAAGTCTTTTGACCTCGACTGTATTCCAAGGAATGTTTGTCTTTGTCTTCATGATAACAAGCCAAACAATAGAAAGGTTTGTGTGTTCACAAGACTCAGTCAAGCGTGTGTGTTACAGCTGAAGAAGCAGCCAGATGATCAGACCACTTTAAAGTCAGTGGTACAGCATGGCCTGCTGCTGTGCGAAAATCTCTTTGACCCTTATCAGACGTGGAGGAGACGGCAGGCAGGGTGAGTGTGTGTTGGCTGAGAGTGTGTGTTGGCTGAGAGTGTGTGTTGGCTGAGAGTGTGTGTTGGCTGAGAGTGTGTGTTGGCTGAGAGTGTGTGTTTATTGGGCTGGGTGTTAAACGTCAACAGGAATGTGTATGAGCCATGAGAGCAGCAGGCCCTGTTTCAGCTCCACTTTAACAGTCAATAACACACCCAGATCTCACCTGCAAGTCCTTAGAGCCTTCTTATGACTAAATTACACACACCATAAATTCCCAACAGCACATAAGCCATGCTGCGGGCAACACTGTTCTACCCATCCGCCAATATAACGTTATATAGCACTCATCTTATAAAACAGTTCCAGCTTTAAAATCTGATTGGAAGAGCAATTCAGATTTTGACCAAAAACAAATCTAAGAATATAAATGTGTTATGTTAACAAAACAAAGGATGAAAACACTCTTTACGCGTTGTAAAATGACTGTAGCACACAGCCTCTCTGGCTGGCTCTCTGGCTCTTTACTGTTTGTGTCAGTAAATATTTCATAAAATATGTTTAAGTATCACATATTAACATAAAACACATTGATGTGTGTGTATTGTAGAGAGGAGGTCAGTATGCTGGAGAGAAGCAAGTATAAATTCTCTCCTCTTCCACTGCCTGAGGAACTTCCTGTGCTGTTCCATGGTACGTCACACATTACTGTGTTCCAATGCTGTGCATCCCGGTTGCTCCCTCAGTTATCACACTTCCTGCATCCCAGGAGACAAAATGTCTTGTTTGTAACAAAATAGTGATTTGATCCCTACAGTCTGAATCCATAGTGATTAAGGACTCTGTTTTTCTCTTGTTATTTGTTATTAAATGTTCTCTGTTTATTGTTTATGGCTGGTTTAACAGCAGAAACTGATGTTAGTTTGTCTCTGTTTTTCATAAGCGTTATGCTCTGTGTAGACACTACACTGAAACTGAAACATATAGACATATAGGGAGATCTCTGCATCGCTCTGAGCTTCATTAGTTTATGAGCTTTTTGATTTAATGCATAGGACAGTCTAGACCAGTGGATCTCATCTTTTTTTTATTTCAAGACCCTATACTGGATCTTTTCTTTGGATATCTCTGGGTGTTCATTTGAAGCACATGGTCTTTCTGTATGGAAGACGTTTCCTGTTTCGGAGTCTTTAATCGAAGAGATTTCTTTGTGTCGCAAGCAGTTTAGACATTTACAAAAATAAGGATTGCACAAAATATGCACAAAATTTAGTGTCTTGTGACTGAATGACTGGTTCCACCCACAGACAGCCTGCAGGACAGTGATGTCTTACCAGAGCCTCTTGTGCTGAGGCTGGTGCATCTACAAGGGGCCGTGATCAGTGGATGCAAGGTAACCTTACTTGGCATCTGTCTCAGATGATCTGACAGTGGTCAGATGAAAGATCAGCATTCACATGATAAATGCATAGAACTTGAATTGCATTACACATTCATCTATGTGTGTGTGTGTGTGTGTGTGTGTGTGTGTGTGTGTGTGTGTGTGTTGCAGAGGAATGGGCTTCTCTCTATCACTCCCCAGGCTGTAGAAGACCTCATGTCTGTGCTGCGATCCTGGTGTCTCCATCTCACCCCGCCCTCACAGGAGCCCAGAGAACCTCAGCTGCTCAAAATGACTCTACGGTGCCTTATAGCAATGATTCACCTGCTGCACTCCAGCAGCCCAGACGAGAGGCAGGTGGAGATCCGGACCGTGCTTGACAGCTACTTCCAGCTGCTCAACTGGACCCGACCACCAGTCAGCCAGGAGGAAGATATTCTGGTCTGGGAGGATAACCTCGTCGTCCTGCTTGAACATATGCTGAGTAAGAACATATTTCCAATCAGCATTTTGTTTAATCTAATTCCTAAGTAGTTTTGAAGGGTAGCCATGATTCAGTACATCATAATACATCTTAAGCTCGCACCTCTAAAGGTCATTACATTGTAAGTACATATTTTCATTCTGCTTTATTTTGTTTTGCAATATTACCCAAAATTCAGATCTCAAATTATTCAATGACCACATCCTGAGGAAAGGGTGATTACATGGGCAGGCACACTGGATTAATCTAAACACCAGACATCACTTAACATAATCCAAACACTGCTGTGCATTTGTGTATCTAAGAGTAAGACTGGTCTAGATCAGTGGTACAATATATTATGTAATATTAAATGCTGTTTAAAATAGTGTTTGGTCGACTACAGCATGTCACACTATAGGACATGTCAGCTTCCCCCAAAGTATTTCATGTCAGCTACTCATTATGTGACACTGTACTATGATGTAGTTATATGACTGCTGCTATTTTGCATGAAGGAAAAAAGTTTTAGATTATATATCACTGATAGCAACGCTGTATTACATACAGTGAAGGGAAGTGTTTCTGATCCTAAATATTTAACCCAGATTACAGTGTGTAATATGTTTTGTTTAAACATTTACAGATATAGTGTTTTTTGTGAACTTCCACACCATTGAGGAACTTTAGAGTGACAGGCCAGTTCTTTAAGGACAATATGTAGAAATAAAGAAGTTGTAAAAGGTCACAAAAGAGCAGTGTTTGCATTTAGATTATTTTATTGTTTTTCTCGTCTTCATAGAAATGAGGGTTGCTAAATAACAGCAGAATTGTCATTTTTGTGTGAGATAATACTTGAATGCTTTAAAATAGTACAGGTTCCTCTCTCCACAAAGCACAGGTCAAGATATCTGAAAGGTCTTGTGTTTTTGTCCGACAGGTGCTATTCCTGATATCCTGCAGTGTTCAGACCGGCCAGTGCTACAAGCCATTTTTCTCAACAACAACTGCTTTGAGCACATACTCCGCCTCATCCAGAACAGCAAGGTCAGAACACCTTGATACCTGCTGCAGGGTTTTTATATTTCTAGCCCTGAAGATCCAAAGAAGTGTCTGAACAGTTTATGGAAATACGGCAGCCTGCTGACTTGTTCTGAAAGATAACAATCATACTACTGGGCTCAGTTTGAATAAGCACCCGCAGATTTGCATAGGTGTCCCCATGTGCTTACATTTTAGGTGATGGTTGATATGTGTGTTTGTGTACATGTGTGATCATAGTTGGTTTAGGTAAGCTGGTGTTTCGGAATGTATTATATCTAGGCGTTATGTAATGAAAATGCTCTCTTTTTAATTTAATTTAACAAAAGATTTTGCTTTGTCTACCAGTAGGTTTTATTCCTTGATGCAAATTTGATCTCTGACTCACTCCCTTATGTTCCTCTGTCTGTTTGTGATGGTGTGTGTGTGTACGCATGTGCAGCTCTATCAGAGCAGCAGGTTTAGGGTGGAGTGTGAGGGTCAATGTGACCTCACCACACGTTTGCTCACAGAGGCAGAAGTGGAGCAGGTACTTCCTCTTTAAGGCTGATCGGCGTGCTGTTCTTCAGCAGGAAACTCACCCTTCACTCCGCTCACACAACTGCTCAACACCGTTTCACAAATGTGCAGATTATTGGTGTTGTCAGTAAAAAAGTGACACACAACAAAACACATCTGAAACGCACCATTAGCAAAGCATTGTTTTTGGATGTGGTAACATGCTAATACTCATTAGGTAACTACAATGATGCTACTGCCATGGAAGTTCCTTGGAATAATATAATAGAATAAACCGAATAAAGTCCCGTGGTATTGCTGTTAGATACTGTCATTGTACCATGGTACCACCACAGTACTTTTTCTTCACTGCACCTACACACTATAGTTTGTAGACTGTAGACTGAATTGAAGATGGTGGAAGAAGCATAGAAAATAATGCAAGTCTATAGGAAAGTCATGTGGAGCTCTCTCACTTGACCAAAACTGTAACACAACACTGGTGGTAGATGTCCATTAACCGATGAACATTACAGACAAGCACATAACAAGTTAGTAACCAGAGGTGGAGGGTGAGGATCCTGTTTGGTGGTGGTTTAGTGTTGGTGAGTGTGTGGTGGGGGTGTTACTGTGCGTGTGACGTTTTTGGAATGTACATGTGAGTTTGTGTCACTTTGCATGTGTCTTGCAGTGTGCAGCAGGTTTCTAGACTTTAAGCATGTTTAGGGTAGCTGTGGTGTTTGGATGTAACAATTACTTGCGTTTGTGATCTGTTGTAGGCTATTTGTGGTGGAATAGTGGTCAGTATTTGTTAATTAAAAGTGAGAAAACTGCTTTACTAAGTAGTGCATGTTTTTTAAAAAGTTATATGTATATAACTAAATTACATGCACTTTAAGGAGGAACTTTTATGGACATCCTTGTGTACTGCTGCCACCAATTAAAGGAACAGTTCACACAAAAAAGAACTATTTGCTAATCCTCATGTTGTTTTTTGTGAAAAACAGCAGGAGAACATTTGTTTTATGTAAACCTTTTCCATGCAATGATGGTTGATAGTGACCACATCAGTCATCCTCAAATCATCCAAGGTGTAATAGGGACAGTTCTCTAGAACAGTAAAGAACATTTTTAGATGAAACCGATGTCCTTGGTGATTCATATAATGCAAGTCCTCAAAATACAGGCAACACAAAATTGAAACTATGACCCCTGAAAATATATAAAGGTCTTACTGTTCTACTGAAAAAAATGTCACCTACATCTTGAATGGCCCAAGGGTGAGTAAATTAACAAAAAAATTAAGTTAATTATTTCTTAAGCACCAAAAATAAAATAAAAACATTAAAAGAGCCAACAAGACATGCCCCATGAATTTAATTTTATGGGTGAACTATACCTATAATATATAAGATTATTTTAATATTTTGTTGTGACCTAAATAAAGTATTCGTTGTGTGTGTAGGTGTGGGAAAAGGGCTCTGATTGCATTACAGTACACGGCATTCGAGTTCTCACCTCCATTATGAGCAACTCACCATCTGCAAAGGTATGATTTGTCAGTCTAGTCGTGTCACTTCTGTCCCTGGGCTTCTTTGTGTTGACAGCTCTCAGACATCACTCGCCCCATCAGTGTGATAAATCAAAATGCTTGCGCATGATAAAAGTGCCCCATACATGCCTGTGTGGTTAATCATATCAGCACATTTGTTGTTGTACTGCGAAATCAGGTCACCCTTTTTCGTGTGTTATTTTGTTAGTGACAATTATCTGTCAAGTTTTATTATCCCATAATATATTAAAACAGTCTACATTTTCATATCATTTCATTACTTATAAATTTAGTTAAGGTAACTTTTACTAATTTAATTTAGCATAACTGGTTTTGACTGGGCTGTGTAAGCCTCTTAATATAAATTATTTTAATGTAAATGCTTGCTATTATAATTGGCTAACCTCTTCACGTATGAAATACAACACATAGTCATGAGCTGTTTGCTGTTTGGTCCAACAGAGTTTGCCTTGCCTTCAATAATCAGCCTGCATTACATTATATTTTCATGAAACAATCTGTTTCTGCAACTTCGTTTCCATAAATTGTCTGTGTGGTTTGCATTGTGATTTAGTTCAAAGACCAATTTAACATAAAAAAAGTTGCTGCATTCTACCATTGCTTTAATGACCTGGTTTATTCTTGGTAACTGGGTGTTAAAAACATCATTGTTTTCTGTTTGTGACTCAGTCTCTCCTCTATTGCAATGTAATTGTGGTTTGTGCGGTTCATCTCCCCAGGAGGTTTTTAAAGAGCGGATTGGCTACTCGCAGTTGTTTGACGTGTTGAAAAGTCAAGGACAGCCCACCAAAAGACTCCTGCAAGAGCTGATGAACATGGTGAGTGAGGAGATTCTGGCTCTAATCCACAACTGTAATTAGAAATGGTGTGACCTCCACTTAGGATCTGTGGAATAGATCTCAGTAAAGCAAAGTCACAATGTCACAGTATCACATGAGTTACAGTGACCTTCATCCTCACACCAACATATCTTGATAACTATCTTTTTCTCATTGTTCTTTCTCTCAGGCAGTAGAAGGGGAACATTCCCAGGCCATGCAGCTGGGCATCAGTAACGAACAGCCCTTGCTTCTGCTGCTACAGTGGCTGCCTGATCTTGGTTCTCGATCTCTACAGCTGCTCGTGTCACAGTGGCTGGCGGCCGTGTGTCGAGGGACTCTGTCATGCCGCACAGTAGCTGTGGAGGCAGGGTTGGTGGGCGCTCTGTTGGAGGTGCTGTCCGAACCCCCAGAGAGGCTGGACCGACAGTGCACGGACGCCCTACTGGGCCTGCTGCAGGATTTGGGGTCTCTCTCACTGCGGCCCTGTGAACTGAAAAGCCTGCTGAGGCTTTTGCGGACTGAGCCGGGCGCACCCTCGTACCCATATTGTGGACGCGTGGTGAGGGTGCTTTCAGCCATGGCAGCACGAGGAGAAGGCGGGTGCAGTGCCTTGCAATATTTTGATCTTACACCCCCTATGGCGGGTATTATGGTGCCGGCTATTCAGCGGTGGCCAGGGAATGCATTTGCTTTCCATGCCTGGCTGTGCCTCAATACAGACTTTCCGCCTCCCCAGCACCACTACTCAGAATCCCACCTGACAAACCCGGATAATGTAGTCCGCATGACAAAGGGCCCCCGCAGGAAACAGCTGTACAGGTCTGTCTGTTTGTATTTCTGTTCCTGGATAAAAGGATGCAATTTATATCAGCACTATTCACTATAACTTCGAAGTACCAAGTTTTAGAATAGACAAGGTGATCAATATGTCCAGTCCTAATACACAATATTTCTGGATAAATCTAGTACACATATAACATACTGATTTACAACTAGTAATAGAAAACCCGCAATATTTTTGTCAGTATTTGTCACCAGCTGTTGTGTTTTGTGTGTTTTAATACCTTTCAATGTTCTATTGTGTTGTGTGTGTAGTTTTTTCACAGCAAGTGGAACTGGCTTTGAGGCTTTTTTTACCACAGAAGGGGTTTTGGTGGTGGCAGTATGTACCAAAAAGGAGTACATGGCCGTTTCCCTGCCAGACAACCCCCTTAATGACTACGCCTGGGTTAGTGTCCTCACAGAGTAATCACACACATATTCAAAGAGACTGTATGAGAGTCATTGACTCTTTTTAGCATATTTTAATCTGAATAAGCTACATTTGTGATGTAATCGTCGTCAGATTTTACTGCTGTTTTGACATGTTATTGAAACTGAATTTACCAAACAGTTATGGGATTTCCAAGCTGTACCTATAAAATAGCTGCCCAGGGACATCACCAAGATGGCTACAGAGTGAACTGAATTGCCTTAAAAATAACAGATAGAAGTCACATTAAAACCTTAAAATGTAATGAAAACATAGTAGTTAATCAGTACTTAATTAATCATTATTGGAGCACTGTATGATTTATATGCTTCT
Organism: Botia almorhae; assembly: GCA_036877575.1. Lineage (NCBI taxonomy): Eukaryota > Metazoa > Chordata > Actinopteri > Cypriniformes > Botiidae > Botia > Botia almorhae. The sequence continues at coordinate 21,798 of JAZGTJ010001905.1, forward strand.
TTCCTTTCTCTAGCACTCAGTAGCCATAATTCACATTCCTGGCCGTCGCCCTTTTGGCCAGAACGTGGTCACTGTCTATGTGGATGGAGTCCTGTGTAAGACAGCCCCCCTGCGTTTTCCTTCGCTAAATGAGGTGAGACAGAAAAGACACATTCAGTGTTAGCAGTAGTTTTATTATGAACAGTTTTACAGACTTGTCTTACTCGTTTGTTTGACTATCAACCTTTCAGCCATTCACTTCCTGCTGTATTGGATCAGCTGGTCACCGGACCACTACCACCATGACTACCTCTCCAACCCTACCCAACCCGCCACACTCGCCCTCTGAGCTGGCGTTTGCGGCACATACCGGGCCTCCCACCCTCTCTCGTTCCCAGTCCTTCCCAGCATCCTTTGCAGCGGCCACAGGGGGGCGCGCAGCTGTGGGACGGGATGTTGCAGTCCACACCATCCCAGCAGGGCTACAGGACACTGCGTGGGGGTCTCCCTCATCCCTGGGTGGCCTTCTAGCCACGGCGTTTATCTGCCATGAAGCTCTGCAGCCTGCGCAGGCTCGAGCACTGTTCAATGCAGGTACAAATGCGATGCTTGCTGCATCTACTTTATGATGCATATTCACCCTATCAAAAGCAAATCTGTAAGTATGGCTCAATTGCTTATGTATTCTCTTTCTCATATTCTGTGTTGCAGGTCCCAATAATGTTTCTCTGTTTAAAGCTGATGGAGAACCTTCAGAAGTCAACAGTAAACTAGTATTATATTACACCCCTCAGGTAAAGATCTACCAATCGCTGTGTTCCAAAATCTAGCCAGCTGCTAACTGGCTGCTTAGATACTGTTATGGAACCTCATAAGTGACCGATTTCAAGCAGTAATAAAATAGGGCTGCTTGATACAGCTATAGTTCCTTTGATTAAGCCAATTTTAACCTCATCCGAGCAAATACATAAATATAAATAAATAAAACCGCATCATAAAACTGTTGTATACATTTTTGGTTCTTATAGGCCTTTAAGAATCAGATCTGCTTGGATTTATCACCCAGCCATCTGTACGATGGCAGGCTAACTGGTCACAGGGTGGTAAACTGGGATGTCAAGGTATGTGTCCATTAATGTCTGTTGTTCAGAATGATTTACCCAGTTCCGGTACTAATTACTGGTCTTTTTTGTGTGTGTTTAACACATGCCTTCAGAACAAAGGCTATTAAATCTCATACAACCCTGCATTTCTCTAACCTTACAAATTTGCATTTTTAACATTTTTGTGACCAAGTCAGTCAGTTGAGATGATTGAGTGAGGAAATGAGTCGTTCAGTTCTTGATTATGACCAATGTGTTTGATTCAGACTGATAAACTGATCAGTTAGAATTAGATTTGTTACCTCACAAATCACACATACTGTGTACAGTGTATAGTATTTATTATCTTGTTTTGTGTTTAGGATGTGCTGAGCTCAGTGGGTGGCATGGGGGCTCTGCTGCCCCTGCTGGAGCAGGTGTGTTTACAGGAGCAGGGGGAGACTGGAGGTCAGGAGATATCAGATCTTCTCGGACCAGAGCTCACGTCCTGCAGGGGCCCTGCCGGCATGCTACTACCACTGGGGAAGTCCTCGGGTCAGTACTGTGCTGGGTCAAACTTACACAAATCTGTCAGGGCTGTGGCTCAGTGGCTAGAGCACCTGCACTAGACATGTTAAAACATGATGTGGATGGTGCAAGTTTGAGTCTTGCTGGCCACGTTTCAGTTTTTTCTCAGTTCCCTGTCTTTATAGTTTCTTGTCTCCTGTGTATGTCTAATAAATAAAGAAGCAAAAGTTCAAAACTTAATTATAAATCCAAAATGATCTATTTTTTGACTAGACATTTATTTATGATTTTATAGGTGAATCTCATGTCATGTTTGGGTTTGATTTCAGCCCAAAAATAAATTATATTTTGTTTATGGAAAATGAAGCTTATTTTTAAACATTTTTTAAAAATGTTTTTTTTTCTTATTTTTTTGTGGGCAGAAATGTAACCTGTTTTTGTGAGATTAACCACAGTCTGCAGACACAACTGGTGTTCTATATAGCTAGTTTTATTTTGCAACACTTTGTCACTTTGACCCAGTGTGAAAGCATAAAGCACATACAGCAGGTTATCTAGACTCTTTAGAATTTCTTAGCAAATTCATGATATAAACTTATCTGTAATTACATTATGAGTCACCATTGATATTTTCTTAGAGTGCTGTATGCTTTTGCTGTAGGGTAGTGATTCATTAGGTTTGCCTGTTACTTTTCTATATGTGCCTGTGTGTCAGACAGCTAATATGTCTGTTCTTTTGACACTTCTGTTTTCAATCTCTTGACTGTTGAGTTCTTGATACTGCAGTTGTGTTTCCCAGTCTTACATTTTGTTTATGTGAAATGTGTGTGTGTTATAGAGGGGCGCTTAGAGAAGAACAGTGTGGCAGCGTTTTTGCTGATGATTAAGAACATGCTGCGCAACCATCCAGCCAATCAGGAGAGTCTGCTCCAATGCCATGGGCCGCCCATCATCGGAGCCATGCTCAGCAAGGTACAAATACGCCCACACACACAATCATGCGCACATGCTTGCAAATTCACACGCACACAGTTGTCAATAGAAAGGGCGTCTGGAGGTCTGACAGGACACATTGGGGTATGTGACTTCAAGGTGGAGCGTCCTATAAGGAAACAGTTGTGCTAACAATCCCACACTATTATTGCACCCACAACCACACGTTTTCACATCTTGCAATCCCTCAGGGTTTTATCTGGTCATCTTTAAAGAAATTAATAAGTGAGGTTAGAGTGCTTGACGTAAACGCATTCAAATCAAGAATTCACACATTTAGTTCACACACTTACATGTAAACCACCAAACAAAGTATGATTTCAACATGTCTGCATTACATTTAAACCATAATCAATATTTTTAAAAATCAATTTTAAAGGATAGTTCACCCAAAAATGAAAATTCTGCCATTGTTTTTTTGACCCTCATGGTGTAGAAGCAGCATAGCCGGTGCAAAGCTGGTGCTTAAAAAAAGAAAAGATCAATTGCTAGACGTGTGATATTAAGCAGGAGAATGTCAGTGTTGATAAGTGAGAATCTCGGGGCGTCTCTGATACAGCATGTAATTAAACAGCAGCTGAAGTTCCCACAGTCTCAGACAGATACCGAGATGTTTTTGATGCTGCGTAAGATCAGCAGAAGCTTTGCATTATCTCGCTAAATGAAGTGATATCTGATCTGAGATACACTGACTCAACAGGCCTGTGAAGTCCTTTGACGTCTTTTCTCACTCTTTGAGAACTGAAATATAGACAAACACACAAACTCTTACATGAGCATACGGTCCTCACACTTACGAAAATACTGTGGCTGTCCATTTAAAATGGTATAAGTTATAATGAGAAAATAATGAATTTAATAATTCATTATTAAAAAAACATTTAAATCTACTATCAGAGCAATATAAACTTGAAGTTCCATCCAATTTATTTGATTAGTTAGCTTGCTATGTAATTCTTTTTTATATATTTGAATCGATTGACCGGCCAGATCACTTCTCACCAGTGATGGGTTAAATGCAGAGGTCACTTTCTCTTCCTGATCATCTCCTATTTTAATTTTTCTCCTCACAGGTCCCCAGCAGTATGATGGACATGAGCGTGTTGATGGCCTGTCAGTTCCTGCTCAAGCAGGTGTCCAATGAGGGCAACAATGCCCTGCTGTCACAACTCTACCAGTACCTGCTGTTTGACTTCAGGATCTGGAGCCACAGCCACTTTGCTGTCTGTCTGGGTAAATCAGCAACAGCAACATGCACTCACAGCAAAAGATAACGTAGGACTGTATGTTATTGAAGAAAAATATGATTTGTGATAACTTGAACAATGCGGTATGCAATTTGATAATGCTTTAAATTTGTACAATAAATTTTTATTAAATTATATTTCAGAACTGAGGATTATGTAACCCAAATACACATTCTTTGTGTGAAAAGAAAGCTTCACTTTGACTTGTCTCTCTGCTGTCGGCATCAACTGAAAAATACCTATACAGTACATAACTTTATGAAGGATTACAATCATTCCTTTTATGCGAATCATTGTGATTGCATATTGTGATATGTACATTTCCAGTATTTCAGCATTTTGATATATTTTGCAGCTCTACAAAAAACAAGAGCTATCGCTTCTTTAATTTGCATAAAGTGCTTTGCATTAAAGAAATAATTCACCCAGACGTGAAAATCATGTCTTTCATCATTTACTCACCCTCATGTCATTCCAAATCTGTGCACACAAAAGAAAATATTTTAAAATATGCTGGTAACCGAACAACAACCTATTGACTTCTTTTGTGTGGACACACAACCACTTTCTTAAAATATCTTCTTTTGTGTTCTGCAGAAAAACAAGTCGGTATAGGTTTGGAATGACATAAGAATGAGTAAATGGTGGAAGAATTTTTAATTAAGTGCAAATGTGAAGCAGATTAGGACAGCAGGAAGATTATTAAAAGGTGTTGCGTCAGTCTTGGAAACTGCTCATAGAGGGTATCAGGTGACAGGCAGTGTTGAGTTGTCTTCTGTGTGTGTTTGTAGGCCATGTGCAGTACCTAACCACCGTCATCAATGAGGGCAAGCTGAGGACCCGCAGAAAGTACGGGGTTCAGTATATTCTGGACTCCATTCGAACACACTACAGGTGTGTTTAGACCTGACAAGTTAAAATATACATGTAGTGTGAATTAAAGATAATGTTTCTAAGGGACCCCTTGTGTTTTCTGCAGTTCGGAAAAGGACGGCAGTCCTCTGTCTGATGAGAGGCGGACAGTTCAGATCTCTCTTTTCTCTCTGCTGAAGGACCGTCTGAAATCTCCAACTGCTGAAGAGCTTCAAAGTGTTTTAGCCTATGCAGCTATAGTGCAAGATGAGCAACAGGTGACCACACATGCTTTATCAATGTTAAAATACACCCCTATCAGCCTGATACAGCAACAATGGCTAAGGTTGCAAATTTATAATAATAGCAAACAAATGAAGAAGTCATATGTCAAGAAAGTGAATGTTTATATTTATGTTTGTATGTGGTACAGTTTGTAAATATTTCCAGTTAATTCCTGTGAATTCCAAATTGAAATATTTCCAAAACTCCACTGCTTTGAAACCCTAACTATGGCCCAACCAAAGTTTGCCTAATATATACAGTACCTATTTAAAATGTACAGTGTTTTAATATATTTAAATATATTTAGATTGTTTTCCAGTAAAATGCTAGAATAAGAGTCCTGCCTGTGACTCTGACTCTGGTTCATGTCTCGGATGTGTAAACTAAAGTCTATTTAAAATAAAGGATACGCTTGTCAAGACGTTTCTTAGGGATTTCAAAGAACAAACTCTCCTGCCTGTTTCTGCTGGTGATATAATTGGAGTTGTTCACAGAATGTGCTCTCTCTCTGCAGGTAATTAGTGTTCTGGATGTGTTGCACACTGTATTGAGGAGTTCTCTTACTCCCCGTGAGCAAGTAGTGACTGCTCTTCTGGAGCGAGGGGTGGAGCAGCTGTACTGTCTGCTGCTCAAGTCCAGCTATGGTGACGAGGCTCGTGAGCGAGTCTTTAGGGTGAGTTTTATATTTAATAACCCAAAAAATTTGAAAAGGAGATTATTCTTGTTCATAAGTCAAAGAGCAAGTGTGTCACCAGCCTGTTAGGTCCAACATGTTGGCTTTTGCCAAAGTCAATAAGCATGGTGTGGAACGTCCTGTTTGTGTTAACCATAAGAGATGAGGGCAGGGTAGAAAAAGAGTGTGTTTAGGGAAAGTTGTTCGAGAACTATCATTATTTGAATACTACTAAATACCAAACAGTTATATTAGCAGTTTTCATTGTAACATGAGCACACTTCTCACTCCATGCTGCAGGTCATGTACAAAGTACTAAAAAGTGAGCGTATACCCGAGCGCAATAAACAACGCATCAGACTCAAGGACTCTGGCTACCTTGGCCTGGTCTGCTCATTTGGAGATGTCCCTATCACCATGACGACTGTGCGCTGCCTGTATGAGCAAGTTCTTGCCACAGGTAAACTAAAGAAATTAATAGGCAGGTTTTTAGCTGACATTTCAGGTGCTGATTAATCTATTTTGTTTGGTATGTTTTGTTTCGATGTGGTATGTTTTGATTGGTATGTTTCGGGCAGATCCCACTCCTAATTTCAGAGACCTGTTGGCTGTGGCGTACCTGTCTCAACGTGCCGATCTCAGCGTTCGACTAGATATCTGTCGTAAGGTGAGTCACTAAAAAATTCTACTTAATGAAAAGTAACAAGTAGATAGTCTAACAGTGTAGTCTAACAGGTAAAGGGCTGACCTGATAACTGAAAGGTTGTTGGTTCAAGTGTCACAAGGTGACCTAATTGTTGGCTAAATAATCGTATTTACACACCCTGATGCAAGTTATTATCCAACTCATTACCACTGTTGTATCTTTATTGCTAATGCTGAAAGATACAACGGCGTTTTATTAACGGAGGATTCAAAGCGTTTATTGTCATATGCACTGAGCAAACAGGTTTCCCTGTACAATGAAGTTCTTACTTTGCTGTCCACAGTGAATGCCAGGACAGTTATATAAAACTAAAGTAGAAAAAAATATAGAATATAGAAATATGGGACTAAACATGTGCAAATTGAAAAGATAAGTAGCAGTGATTTGACTTGAAGTCATGTGCAAAATGAAAATAAGATGCATATAAATAGAGATGGGAAACTGTCCAGCAGTAATGAAATCAGTTTATTCAGCTACCTGTTGAAAAATCTTATGGCTGAGGGAAAGAAAGAGTCCCTCAGTCTTGTGGTCCTGCATTTCACACTCCTGTACCTCTGTCCTGAGGGTAGGAGTGTGAACAGTCCATGTTGTGGGTGGGTGGGGTCCTTAATGATGGAGGCAGCTCTCCTGTGGGTTCTGCGCTGGTAAATTGTCTGCAGAGAGGGCAGTGGAATCCTGGTGATCCTCTCAGCAGTCTTCACCACTCTCTGCAGTTGTCTGCGATCCCTCGCAGTAGTGCTGCCATACCACACTGTGATGCAGCTGTAGAAGTTGCTGAGGATCTTGGGAGACATGCCAAACTTCCTCAGCCTCCTCAGAAAGTACAGCCGCTGTTGAGTCTTGTTAAAAGTGTTAAATGTCCAAATGAGGTCCTCGCTGATGTGAACCCTTAAATATTTGAAGCTGCTCACCCTCTCCACTTCAAGCTCCCGGATAAAAAGTGGCTGGTGAGTTTTCCTTCCTTTCCTTATGACCACAATCATCTCCTTTGTTTTGTCCATGTTGAGGGTGAGGTTGTTGAGGTTGTCCTCCCACCATATTACAAGACTGGCTACCTCTGTCCTGTAGGCCGCTTCATCCGCCTATCATGTGCTATCAATGTGTCCTATCACTGCGATGTCATCAGCGAATTTCAGGATGGTGTTGTCCATGTGAGTGGCAACACAGTCCTTTGTGAACACGGTGTAGAGGATGGGACTGAGAACACACCCCTGTGGAGTGCCAATGTTCATTGTGATGGTGGCTGAGGTTTTACTTTCGATCCTGACAGACTGTGGTCTGCCAGTCAGGAAATCTAAAAACCAGTCGCAGAGTGTAGGGTGTATTCCAAGTGCAAACAGTTTGTGAGTTTGTGTGGAATGATAGTGTTGAAGGCAGAGCTGTAGTCAATAAATGGCATCCTGAAGTTTAGGTATCCTTATCTTCCATGAGAGAGGGAGAGAGCGGCAATGCCGTCTGAGGTGGACCTGTTGGGCCTGTGGGCCAGCACCACTCTCTCAAAGCACTTCATTATGACTGGAGTGAGTGCTACTGGTTTGTAGTCGTTCAGGCAGGTCGGGGGGCTCTTCTTGGGAAGAGGGACGATGGTTGTGGTCTTAAAGCAGGTGGGTACGGTGCTCTGACTGAGGGAGAGGTTAAAAATGGAAGTGAGGACCTCAGCTAGCTTTGTAGCACAAGCTCTGAGGGCCCTCCCAGGAATGTTGTCTGGTCCGGCTGCCTTGCGGGGGTAAGGGATCCTCCTTAGTGTTTTGTGTACTGCAGCTGATGATACAGTAGGAAGGGGGGAGGGAGTTGGGTGAACCCTGTGTGTGTGCCTCTCAATGTTGATGTCTACATGTCTATTTTACTCAATCCACACCAGCATTTGTAAGCATCCTGGCAGTAAGATTGGTCACACAATAATTTCATTTAAAGCATTACAAACTGTGTCCAAATGTTGTTGCTTAATGGTCTTTAATAGGTGAGATGTAGTTGCATCACAACACTCACTAGAAGTGTTAATTGGTTTTCTCAATTTCATTTTCATATGTTCTAAATACTGACTGGTGAAACACAAAATGTCTTACAGGACTCAAAAACATCTTCACTTTTCTGCCTTTACTCTGGTGTTAATAAATCTCAAGCAGACTTTTGTTGCCTTAAATAAAACTATTAGCTAAACGACTAATTAGCTTAATAGCCAACTAACATAAGCTCTTTTATACTTGTAGCTCTTTCACTTGATCTACTCCAATGAAGAGTATGTGAAGCAGCTCGCACGCCAGCCGGGATGGCAGGATGTTCTCACCAAACTCTACATCAAAGAATCTTACGAGTGTCGTGTTCGTAGCCTATCAAATTCCATATATAGCCCCCCTGTCTCATTAGACCCCGTTCTCTCCAGACCCATTTTCCGTCGTGAGGACAGTGCAAATGATGATGCACGTCAAAATGTTTACATCTCCCTCATCACCCACCGTGACGAGGAGGACGAGGAGGAAGGTGATGGCGCAGCCCAGGAAGTGTCTGAGGGTTTTTCTGACCTCTCACAATCACCCCCTTCAACCGAGCAGCTAAAGAACAACACCCTCCACTTCAAATCGCTTGACTCCACTGAGCAAAGCAGTCATTCATCTTCACTGTCCAATACTGTGGACTTCTCACCTTCGTCCTGCTTGGTGGAGGAAGAAGAGAGCCCGTATCAGCCGCTTTCACCCTTCAGCTCTCCCTTTGAGCTGGAAATCAGCATCCCAAAAGTACCCCAGACCCCTGTGGGCAGCCAGCCAGAGACTCCTTCACCTCTGGAGCACAGCAAGACCTTTCCTGGTCTGAGACCACGCAAGAGCTCCAGCCTGTCGAACGTTCTGGATGACACCAGCTACAGCACAGAACCTCCTACAGACACCATCTCCAACACTTCCAACCCACAGGTACAGTGTGATTCCAAAACAAAATGATAACAATGCTAACATGTCAACAGTGTTAGGGCTGGATATACAGTTTTATTCTTTTAGTTTAATGAGTTTAAATTGTCTCTGTTTTTCTGGTAGGCTCCAGAGGAGGAGTTGTGTAATCTGCTGACGAACATTGTTTTCTCTGTGCTGTGGAGCGGCACTGAGGGGTCAGAGGATGTGATTTGGAGAGAAAGGGGTCAGGTCTTCTCTGTTCTGACCAAGCTTGGATCATCCTGCCAGCTGGTGCGGCCACCTGATGACATCAAGCGCAGGTCAGCTGCTTAAGGGTTTAATGCTTAAGATCCTACAGCTTCTAAAATTATGACATTCTGATGTTTCTTTGCACTGCGGTAGCAATTCCTCTGTTCCAGAGAGCTTAAAAGAAAGCTACACACAAATGATACTTGATAATAAATGTTAATATTACCCTAATAAGTAACTTGAGGCATTTTTCGCCAGATGAAAAAGTTTTATAGACTGACTTTGAAGAAGGCATTCGAGCCATATCTTCAGACCAGAATATCAAGCAACAGCCTGCTGTTTAGAGCATCTTCATCAACTACATTGCAGAGCATTATCAATTACACAGAACAGCATTGTGATGGCAAGATTTGCTCAGTCAGGCAAAACACAAAACAGGCATCTACTTCTTTGAATGCCTTATAAAGCTTATTAAAGCTGCAAATTAAATGACCCTCATAAGGTAAACAACTGTTGAGTTTAAAGCTGAGAAACAAGGCAGTAACTGTAGATTAAAGAATATTCTAGATTCCTATGGTTCAGACAAAGGCAGGGTGGAGACTTCTGGAGGGCAGAAGCTCTTTGCGGTGCTGTGCTGGTGCTTTTCTTGGTCTGGCCCTAGCATTGCTTCATCACTGAGCTTGTTGTTAGTTTAACACTTGGGGTTTGTCTGACACACTTGTTGAAGCCAAACTATATTCTATTAGTTTTGTGTGACTGTGAGTAAACATGGTAAGCTGGTAGGGGAATTTGTGTGTTTGTGTATGTTGTAGTCTGTTGGAGATGATGCTGGAATCGTCTCTGTCAGATTTGAGGGACTCTCAGGGTGTGTCCTTGCCGCATGTGCCTTCTTTGCTCCGCCTCCTGAGACTGCTCCAGGATTTCCTGTTTGCCGAGGGTACCGATAATCAAACACTATGGAGTGAAAAGGTGGGAATAGAGGAATATACTTTCCCTCAGACATGTTTCAAATGCAAGGATCGTAATGCTGCAATAAATGTACGGGAAAATTAACACATTGTTCAATGACAAACGTTTTCAACAGCAGGTTACCGTAATGTTCACATGTAACTACTACAGTCATATGATTTTACATGAGTTTGCCAGATGACCTCATCAAGTTGCATGTTTGATCCAAGTTGCTGATTGTTTTGATTCATTATGTTTGTAAATGATTTTAAGAGAGCATCTGTGTTTGTGACAGATCTTTGAGGGGGTGGTGAATCTGCTGGACAGGCTGCAGGCGTGGCATACAACCCCTGGATCCGCAGGTGCTGCTGAGCTCAAAGAGATGTCCCTGATCGGCCTAAGAATTATCACCGGATACATTCAGAAGCAACAGAACCCGCAGGTACACAAACACCTGCTCCTGTAGTTCCTGTAGCTCAGTTTTCCTGTAGCTCGGTTGGTAGAGCATTTTGTTAGCAGGGCAAAGGTTGTGGGTTTGAATCCCAGGGAGCACACTTACTGACAAAATGTACTGTAACTTAAATGTACTGTAAGTCGCTTTGGATAAAAGCGTCTGCCAAATGCATAAAAGCAAATGTAAAAACACACACCCACACACACTAAACAAGATACACCAGGGATTCAGAAGCTGCTAATAATACATTTTCTTTTTTTAAATTTAGAAGTGTTTGATTTTGTTTGTTATGTGAGGTGAACTAAATAATTATTCTAACCTCTACAGTTTTAATGATAGTGTTTTTTAGCTGGACAGAGTTTGATTCATTTCTTCAGGTGGAGTATTAATAATACACACACTTAACATTTCCGTTATCATGATGTCATTCTAGATATGTTTAAATAAGCAATTCGTTTTTAAAAAAACTAATAGCTTTAAAATAGATTTTTTTTTACATAATTAGCATCAGTTCATTCCAGACATCCATACATCCAGACATCCATATATTGGTAAGGTATATTTACATGCAGTGTGGGAACATGCATGTAAATGTTTGTATCTGCCTGTGCAACACTAAATTTGTGATTATTTCCTTCAGTGCAAAGTGTTGTAATTCTGAAACTAACCAATGCTAAATATTTCTTTCCGGCCTTAAAACTGTACTTTGCATTATTTTTATTTTAAGCAAAAAAGTTCCCAATGACAGTGGAAATATTTCTCTGTTTTTCTTGCTTATTTTCATTTGTATTTGGCAAGTGTTTTTTTAATTCTGACCATAAAGCTTAAGACTACATAAATATTTACTGGAATGACTCATTGGATTGAATCATAAATACATAAAAAAACATAAATGCATAAAAGCCATGAATGAAAGTGGCACAGCGGGCAGCGCTTGAGCTCATGGCACATAAAGAGCTGCTGCGTCTACAGGGACACAGGTTTGAATCTGACGTGCGTTATGTTCCAGTTTCATCTCTCTCCTTTTAACTGTATTTTAAATTTAAAAATACCTTAAAAACACTTAATATCTTCTGTCTTTCTCTCTGGCCTCCTGTCTTTATTACAGGTGTGTGAGATGGCATGTTTAAAGCTCCATAGCCTGTTACAGACTGTGCTGTGTCTATCCTGGGAGGAGGTGTGTTTTCTGCTGGGGCGTATTGGAGCTCCACTGTGGCCTACAAACTCAGATTCTGACCCCGGAAATGAGGCTACACTGAGTCCATTGGTGCCCATTGTCAGAACGCTTTTGGAACAGCATGCAGATCGTAACACCCTGCAGGAGATGCTCCCCAACCTGCCCACCACCAATGGCAGCCCCTCTTTCGCCCAGGATCTTTACAACTACTGCCGCACTGCTGAGTGGCAACATTTCTACCAGAATGATGTCAGTAAACCCCTCTTAACACACAGACTGTTTACTTCGCAGAGGCATTTAATATAGGCTGGCAATTCTGTGTCAGTATGTTTCCACAAACCTTTTCAGTTTTACCTTTTTTGGATAAAAAAATGTTAAAATAATCTTTGGCCCCCTCTTGTTCTCTGACAAACAAAAGATAAGCTCATCATTTCACACAGCTTAGTTTTGACGGATGACACGCTCCCTTTTCTTTAATATAAACCATTCACTCCTTATTATATACAGTATACACTGTAGCTTTCCTGTAGCTCAATTGGTTGAGCATGGTGCTAGCAACACCAAGGTCATTGGTTTGATTTCCAGAAAATACATGAACAGATTTAATATAATTTTATATATATAAATATTTAATATAAATGTATAGTTTAAATGCACTGTTCTCTATACTTTTGTTGCGTTTAATATGTTTATTTAAGGCTTCCTGAGAAATGTTTGACTGACTTCAGCAGTGGTCCAGCTCTCTCTAAAACATCATAAGTGATTAACTCAAACACTGGACGTATGTTTGTATTAGCTTGAGGACTTTGACAGTTAATCCCCTTCCATCGTAGTGATGAACTCTTTATTTAGATCCTCTGGAGAGGAAGGCTGCTCATCCAGTGCCAGAACATGATGGAAAGATCTTTATTTATCCCCCCTATCTCGCAAATCCAAAACAAACCCTGTTTTTAGATTAAACAGACATCAGGCTGTAAAGACCTGTTTAGGATTTGTAAACCGAGGAGTGTGATAGCACTTGGTTATAAATCTGCTCTGTTTGGACTGTTTGTATATACAAATCACGTTAAACCACCCTGCCCTAAATCTGGACGCAAACCATGTTTTTATGCCATGCTCAAACATTTGTATCTAAGTAAGAAGAAAAAGGATTTCAGAAAAAGATGTTTTGCGTGTGTGCAGTACGAGAATGAATCATGCACTTACTGTGTGTGGGGGTGTTCACCATTAATGGGTATTGCTTTCATATAATTTGAACAGTAATATGATCAAAACTACATCATAGAAGTTATACAAAAATTATTATGAAAAATAATATTTCAATATAAAATGTATTAAAAATAAAATAAATAATTCTTAGAAAATAACTGCACGCTGCTTATTGTTAAAAGTGGTGTTTTGCAGCCTTTCATACTGTAATTACATTGTTTTATGCAATTTGATCTTGTTATATATAATGTATGTCTGTAGGTGCAGTCCACCATGCAGCAGTATGAATTAGACACGTTTGGAAAGAGTCATGACCTGATGTCCAACTTCTGGAACTCCTGTTTTGATGACCTCATGAGCACCGCCCAGAGGAGAGACAGGGAACGGGCTGACTGCAAAGTCAAGTTTCAGGTGTCTGTTCACCATGTTCTTCAGGGATCCAAGCAGTGTAGCTGCTTGTTCTGTAAAAAGGGGATTTTTGGGTGTGAACATGATTATGTATATCCATATATATACAGGTACACACATGGCTAGAAAGACATTCTTGGAACCCCAAATTATGACTAAAAATGTAATACCAAACAGTATTTTTTAAAATTTGGCAGATTTTTTGGCAGAGAATTTTTCATACATGTGCTTGAACCAGAGTGGTTCATGTATGTTGTGTGATCAATTTGCAGGAACTCATCGTTGACCCATACCTGAAGCGCGTGCGTACAGAGAACAGCCGATACCACAGCGTGCAGAAGATGAGCACCGGCCAGCAGGTGGTGGTGTGGAGGCACTGGAAATCACTGCACAGATTACTCAGCAGTGAGAGGGGAGCCTGGGCCCTCAGGTCTGCATGTCAACCTTACAGATCTGCTTTCTTCATTACCGCTCTGGTTCTAGGAATGAATTGAAGAACTGCATTTATTGTCCTAAAATTTGGGATTTAACATCTGATTTTAACATGACAATAAACAGAACTTCTTAAAATAAAAAATAATTTAAAAAAGAGTAAGATGGATGCTTAATAGTCCTACATCGCTAATCAAATAAGCTAATTTGTGACATTGACAATCAACACTATGTTGAAATGTCAAGTTATATTGCACATCATGCTAGGATAACATGGACTATAAGGTTTTGCAAACGTCATGTTAATGTTTCAGTTCAACTCAAATTGTTATGGTGATAAAATAATTTGTGAGAAAAACTGTAATAAATAACAGTTGTATTAAAATTCTGAACAGAAGAATGTTCACTAGTGGACTCAGACTTAAGGAGGCTGAAGTAACTGAGCTGAAGTTTAACAGCGTTCAGTTAAGTTGGTGCTGTAAATTCACATATTACATTACAGTATGTGTAAAGTGAATGGAAGTGTTTGTGTTTCAGGGTTCAGCCAGAGGTGAAGTGGAAACTGTCGAGTGCAGAGACGTACTCTAAAATGCGTCTGAAGCTGGTGCCCAACTACAACTTTGATTCCCACACAGAGGCCAGTGCACTGAGAGATAACATGGGTTAGTATGAAATGCATTACCTGCTCACAGACAGTGACGGCAAGTGCTGCATTGGATTCCTTTATATTTGAGTCACATTCATTTGGGGGAGTATGGTGTTGTGGTTCAAGATCTAGGCTAATTAAAAAAAGTTTTGACTAAGTATTACTATTGAGCAGGGTAAGATAAGTATATTGTAAGTCATGCGTCTGTTAAATGTATTAAATCAACATGTTAATGGTTTGAAGAAACAGATCTTAGAATGATTAATGTTAATTTTTAACAGTCTTTGTCCTTTTAGTGTTAATGTTTCTATACTAGACGTTTTCATTCTGTCATTTGCAGGAGCTGACAGTCCACGCAGCTCCACAGAGCCCCTCCCTCTGGCTGTTGCTAAAGAAGCCAAAGTAAGTGACATGGAAGATGACAAATTAGAAGATGAGGACATTGTCATCCTTGACAAGTAAGTGTCCTATTATAACTGTGAGCTGATCTCATTTCAAGTTAAATAAGTCTAAATTAAATAATCTGGTTGTTTTTTTTCTTGGATGCTGTACATCATTTAGGTAACTTTTAAAAGCATGACAAAAATCGTTGGCAAATATTGTTGGGGTGAAAATAATTGTTTGCAAATATTTTGTGCTTTTATGTTAAATGCCTGTCATACTTCCCAAATTGAGTCTTCAGGTAAAGATTGTGTGGCTGAAGCGCATTCTAAGACAGGTGTTGTCAGATGTTGCATGTGTATCAGATGTTGCCTTCATGTTTATAATACAATATATTTATTCCACAGGACAGAGGAGGGTGAGGAGGAGAGTCAGAAAGAAAAGCTAGTGCTGTCAGAGGAGTGTGAGCTCATCACTATTGTTGCCGTGGTACCAGGTCGTCTGGAGGTCACAACACACCATCTGTACTTCTATGATGGCAGCAGTGAGAAAGAGGAGACAGAGGAAGGTGGGTGTTCCTTCACTAGGATTGACAGCTGTCACTCAATATGATGTGATACTTGTTATCCTTCTTTGTTTATTTCTACAAATTCAAAACATATAGATTTGTCTGACTAATAAGCCTCTATTAATTATTTTTCTAGAAAGCTTTGTGTGTATAGGATGAGATTATGGTTGTGACTGTTTGCTCCATCCAGGTATAGGGTTTGATTTCAAGAGGTCATTGTCACAGTTAAGAGAGGTCCACCTGAGGCGCTACAACCTGCGGAGGTCAGCTCTGGAGCTGTTCTTCATCGATCAGGCACACTACTTCATCAACTTCAGGAAGGGGGTGAGTACCTGGTGAACTGTAGAGGAATTACCATGGAAAGAGATTGAAGATGACCTAAAGGAATGGATTTGTGCCAGGAAGATTACCACAGGAGATCATTTTAATTTGCATTCCAAAAGATTTGTTGAGAAATGTAAAGCTCGTATTTCTGATGAGATGAATATGCTGTAGATAGAACTTAACCTTGAACATTCCTTTAACAATGACTCTAAGGTGTTTATGTAATTGTGTTGTATTGGTTCTCCATTATTAAAGGTACGGAACAAAGTTTACTCCAGGATTTTGGGTCTCAGACCACCCAACCTGTTTTACTTCGGTTCTCGCTCTCCCCAAGAGCTCCTAAAAGCCTCTAACCTAACTCAGGTTTGTCAAATACGGAAAAAAACAACCCTTACATCTCCTTTGTGATGTACTCCTTGTGATAAATTTAAGAGCTGTCTTTGGAAAATATAACGTGTGTTCAGAGATTTGGCCTATTGCTAATACAGAAGATTTTGATTTGAATTCTGTTCCCCTCTTTCTTCACAATTTCTTGTCCCCTCACTACTGTCTCTTTCAGTTAAAATTCACAACATTTAATTATTATTTCAGAGATGGGTTTGCAGAGAGATCTCCAATTTTGAATACCTGATGCAGCTCAACACCATTGCTGGTCGCACATACAATGATTTATCTCAGTACCCAGTGGTGAGTTTACACAGCTCTGACATTTCAGTGCAGTTTGTGATGATTATTGTATGAGTCTCTTAGTGTGTATATTTCTGTGTGTGTGTGTTTTAGTTCCCCTGGGTGCTGTGTGACTACACATCTCCTGAATTGGATCTGGAGGACCCAGCAGTGTTCAGAGACCTGTCCAAACCCATTGGTGTTGTTAACCCTCGGCATGCACAGGACGTCAGGGAAAAGTGAGATCATGCTGCAGTCCTTAATGCCTTTTTTCAATGACTATTAACTATAACTATTCACATCTTCAATATTTGATGTATAATAAAAAGTTAAGCAGTGTCAACATTATTTGTAACATAATGTTGATTACCACAGAAAATATTTTCTACAGTTATATAAAGCTATAAGCTATATAAAGCTACAGTAAGCCATTTTCAATGGTACAAAACTGTTTTTATGTTTTAAATTTAAAATTTTTAAAGCATAGCCAGAAGCAATATGTATTTAATAGAAACAGAAATGTGATGTGTGTACAGTGTTTCTTTATTCTGTTTGGCTAAATGTCTTGCTGTTTAATCAGGTATGAGAGTTTTGAGGACCCTACAGGCACTATTGATAAGTTCCACTATGGCACACACTACTCTAATGCTGCAGGGGTCATGCACTACATGATCCGCACTGAGCCCTTCACCTCATTACACATACAGCTGCAGAGCGGCAAGTAAGAGTCACACTAACACACTAGTGCACCACACAGAAGTGATAGTGTAACTCAGTTTTTTGTATATTTATACTACAGATGGTATATTTGTATATTAACATAAACCAAGATAAGAAAATACTGAATTGCATACACACAGGAGCGTGTATCTCAGGAAAAATTCAATCAGTTTTGATATACATGTATTGTACATTGTCAATATCATATAATGTTTTGTTAATGCAATGTTTTGATTACTGGACCCCCCTCTTATCCACACACAGGAGTGCATACATTGGTTTATGACCTCTATGTTGCAGTGTTGTTGACCTGGTGGTTTTTAAGTTACTAGGTGTGAGTCTTTGAGTCGCTCTCATATGTGTGTTTTTGTGTGTGTAGGTTTGATTGTGCTGATAGGCAGTTTCATTCGGTAGCTGCAGCATGGCAGGCCCGTATGGAGAGTCCGGTTGACGTGAAGGAGCTCATTCCAGAGTTCTTCTACTTTCCTGAGATCCTGCAGAACATGAACGGTCAGTGTGTCTCTACGAGGCGTTGTCATTGAAAAATGTTTAATGGATCGTTGCCTCAACACGTC
Organism: Botia almorhae; assembly: GCA_036877575.1. Classification (NCBI taxonomy): domain Eukaryota; kingdom Metazoa; phylum Chordata; class Actinopteri; order Cypriniformes; family Botiidae; genus Botia; species Botia almorhae. Next base: position 39,785 of record JAZGTJ010001905.1, read on the forward strand.
ATGTGCTGCTATGTGTGTGTGTGTGCAGGGTTCGATCTGGGCTGCCTCCAGATGAATCATGAAAAGGTGAATAACGTGATGCTTCCAGCCTGGGCATCTTCACGTGAAGACTTCATCAGAAAACACCGCAAAGCCTTGGTATGAGCTCACACAATGCATAACACACTGCTTCCCATAAGCTTATAGTACTATTTCCTGAAAAGAACCACTGCAGCTGGGAAACGAATACTAAACAAAACAGTAATGTGATTTGTTAGACTGATTTAAACCAATAACTTGTGATTTTGTGAGTCTTTTGTAAAATTGTAAAATTAACTGCAGGAAACACGAATGGTCTCAAATTATGAACAGTTTTTTGTTCTCCATCTGACTCTCTTGTGTTTATGTGTTTAAAGGAGAGTGAGCATGTGTCTGCTCACCTGCATGAGTGGATTGATCTGATATTTGGTTATAAGCAGCGAGGACCAGAAGCAGTGGAAGCTCTCAATGTCTTCTACTACTGCACTTATGAGGGTAAGAACCCAAAGACCTCTTTATTAAGACACCGAACACACCAAAAATAAATCAGCGTGAGTGTTTAAACAGTAACATGTTCTTCTTTTTGGTTGGAACATGTTACTGCATGGAGTAAATGACTGAATGTTGTGTGTCTTGGCTCTCAGGTGCTGTGGATCTGGACGCTATAGCTAATGAAACGGAGCGGAAGGCCCTTGAAGGCATCATCAGTAACTTTGGCCAGACGCCCTGTCAGCTTCTCAAGGTGGGACCCCAGACAGATGTTTTTATCTTTAGTCAGCTTCCAAGTGTAAGCAAGAAGGTTGGTCTAACTGGAGAAAGATACCTTAGCATTCATTTCAGTGGCAGTTTTCAGAACCAAGCTTCCAACTAATTAACTATAATATAATTTCCATTCATCAACCAAATAGGTCCTTAAGATTCTGTAATCTTTGTCTCCTGTCGGTTCCTAGAATTGCAATGCATTGTGGGTATTGTCATTTAAAATCAATTTCCAATTAAAATCGGTATCTTTCATTAGGAGCCCCACCCTCCCCGTATGTCAGCTGAAAACGCATTTAGGCGGCAGGTCCGCCTTGAAGTGTTACCCCCCAACCTTTTTGATCATCTTGATAAACTGCGATCTTTCAAAGAGGTAAAAGGATTTTTATTAGCTCACTACTTTAAGTATTTTTAAAGATTATACCATTATTAAAAATAAATCACATTGCATTTATTGAACACCATACACTCAGTTTAAGTTTGATTATTGAGTAGGTTGCTGTGTGATTTGAGAATTTTGTGATTAATAAAGTGTTTGTTTACTGGTTTAGGTGGTAAGTGATGGTCTGCCATTAGTACAGGCTGTGGTTCCCAGAAATCAAACCCGTTCCTTTATCATTCCAGGCTCTGATATACTGGTAAGACACATTAAGCACACTGGAATACAAATGCAGTTTGTGGTTCTGTTTACTTTTATTCATACAGCACAAATTACTATCATTTGTGTTTGAAAAGCACTATAGGCATGTCAGTGCTGATTGACTCTCAGCTTGCTACAATCAAGTGCTGTGTGGGCGAATTTTAGGAAAGGGACAAAAGCCTTTGTACAAGGCAACAACTGCAAGACTGCAAAGATTTCTTTAAAGCCAATCAAAACAGAGCTTTTGTAACATATTCACCACTGTTCAGATTTTAAGGCAATTACTGTTGGACTTTAAATCGCCTGCTGAAACAATGTTTCTGTAATTATGTATAATCTTGGAAATTGGTTCCTGTAATGTCCCCTATTGAATCATTGATTCAAAACAGCAAATCATCATATAGATGTTGCAGAACATATACCTGCATCTGAATTATATTTAATAAATAAATCAACCCAGTATTCTTAACATGTACAACCGTGTTTTGTTTATAATGAAGGTTACAGTGAATGCTAATGGAATGATTGGCACTCATAGCTGGCTGCCTTATGACAAGGACATTGCTAATTACTTCACCTTTACCAGAGACTCCACTGTGAGCAATCCAAAGTAAGTTTTTACATAACACAGCATACACGTAGACTTGTTGGGTCAGTGATACAATATTGTTTAAAAGGCAAGAGGTTTTGATTAAGCAGAAAGTAGTTTACTGATGACAACATGGGTCTATGGACAAATCATCAGAGGCTTTAGAGCAGCATACAAACAGTCATTTGTAATTGAGCTCTGATGATTTGGCTGCTTTATGTTTTATGAATGTACTTTAGAATATTGGGTCCTTTACAGTTACAGCTAATTTAAACCTAATGCTTAAACTAAATATTGATCTGTTTCATGTTCTCCTGCTAGTTTTGCTGACAAGCCCCGATGATTGTTGGTACTAACCTTTTGTTTGATCTATTTTCAGGACCCAACGGTTCCTCAGCGGGCCGTTCTCCCCAGGGGTGGAAATCGGGTCCCAGGTGATGGTGGTGTCCAGTGACGGGCGTCTGTTGTTCAGCGGGGGGCACTGGGACTGCAGCCTGCGGGTCACTATGTTAGGCAAGGCCAAGCTGGTGGGCAGGATCTGCCGTCACATAGGTGAGAGACGCCTGTCCGACACAGACTTCTTGAAATAGACTGAACAAACCGAGAAGCAGCTGCAGAAATATACGTAAGCTTGTGGTTTTGTAGGACGTTGAGGAGTTGTGAACCAACAAGAAATAATTCATTAGCTATTCAATTTTTTGTCATATGCTGGCCGAATATAGTGACCCATACTGGAAATTTGTCCTCAGCATTTAACCCATCCAGTTAGTGCCCAAACAAGTCTGACTCTGTAACCAACAGACCACTACTGTCCCCATTTTTGTGGCAAATAATGGCAAAAATGTTTTTAAAGAAAAACAATAGAATACTATAAAAAACAAATGCTTATGTAGCATAAAATATCAACACACATAAGGAATAGTAACAATGTAGCACTGGTCCAATGGTGAAAGACCTGGAAAATATCAGACTTCCTGACAACGGTTCTTACTTGGTTTCAACCTTTGCCCATTTATACATGCAGCCTTACTACTTATACAAATAAATGAATGTCATAATTACTATGTATTTTTGTATAATCTAGATGTGGTCACATGTCTGGCTTTGGATCTGTGTGGTATCTACCTCATCTCTGGCTCAAGGGACACCACCTGCATGATTTGGCAGGTCCTACAGGAGGTTAGTTACCACTTTCACACACATTATACTTCAATTATTTCAGTGGAAATCTTTATAGGCTATAATTATATGCTATGAAAGACTTAAGACTTCTAACTCTGATTCAATAAAGTATGCTGAAGGCCATTGTAGAATAGTCATTATAATTTATATAAATTCTATATTGATGCGTATCTGCTAAATGAATAAATGTAAATGAATGAGTGCTTCCAAGGCATTGTGTTGCATGGCAACCATAAAATACCTACAGTCTTATAACAATGTAGAATAAAGTATTAGAGATTGAATCAGAATATGTTTTGATTCACAGGGTGGTTTCTCTAGTGGTCTGTCTCCACGGCCAGTGCAGGTGCTGTGTGGGCATGATCAGGAGGTCACATGTGTGGCTATCAGCACTGAGTTGGATATGGCGATCTCTGGGTCAAAGGTCAGTCAACCACTTCTTAAATTTTTCATCTGCGGGTTCCACATGGCTGCGTTAACACACACTCTGCTTTTCTGTCGCTCAGGATGGCACAGTAATCATGCATAGCGTGCGACGCGGACAGTACCTGCGGACCCTGCAGCCACCTTTTGAGGGTTGCATTCCTGCCCCAGTGGCTCATATGGAGGTCGGCATGGAAGGGCACATAGTGGCTCAAACCATTATGGAGGGGCGCTCTGCTGGAAAGGTGCTAATTGATTTTAAAACACTAAACAATCTGTACTGTCTGTCAAAGAACTGTTTTATTGATGTTTGCATGAAATGAAAAATATAACTGCAAAATAATAAAACAATGGTGAATTTTGTGGTTTACATATGTAGGTTAATTAGTATAAAAAGTAATCTCATTCTTATTAATAAAGTGTAAACAATGTATATATTTAATTTAAATTAATAGCAATATGGAGAAACTGGTATTAGTCATAAAACAAGCCTAATTTTCTTTAAATATAATTTTTAACTTTTTTAAAAAAAGTTAAAAAAATTATTCTAATTCTTTTTTGGTTTTGGGGGTGAAATATCAGCCAGATATTTATTCACAAGATTTACCCATGTTTTACTTCCTATAAGGAGAAGTATGCACTGCATGTGTATTCAGTGAACGGCACTCTGATAGCATCTGCGACCTTGGATGAGAAGATTTCAGCAATGCACCTGGTGCCTGACTACCTCATTGTGGGCACACAACAGGGTAACCTCCACATTCGAGACTTATACAGGTAAACACACTGCAGTCTTATCACAGTTTAGGTTCATAATAGACCAACTGTTTAGAGTGATCTGTATGATCATTTCTTCATTCCTTTTCTTAAAACAACTATTGTAAAAGCATTTTAATTAATCCTATCTGTCATCACAGCTGTCTCTAACAGCTGTGGCCATGTTGACAGCTCAATGTCTCTGTGTGTCTGTCTTTGTGTGCAGCTTGAATTCGGCTGTGGGGCCCTTGGCCCTGAAGGTCCCTATCCGCTGTGTGTCTGTCACGAAAGAGAGCAGTCATATTCTGGTGGGACTGGAGGATGGCAAGCTCATTGTGGTAGGAGCAGGAAAACCAGAGCAGGTGTGTGACCTACTGAAATGGTTCCAGAACTTTCCCACATTCCCAAATGACTGGCTAGGCGGATGATGTCATAACCGACTGTTAACTACATGCCGGAAAAAAATATTGTGTTTTTTAGGTGCAAGAACATATTTTTCTGTCCGAAGTAATTTAATTCAACATTTTTGCTTTTATCCAAAGCGACTTACAGTGTTACATTTAGTGTATACATTTTATGATCTTTTATACATCACGAACAGCTTTTGATACATAGGTCAGCAGATATAATGAATAATAAAATTCATATTCATCTATTCACATGAAATAGTACATAAATAATTAATTTTAGATACATATGGTTGTTAAAGACCCTTGTGGTGAAAATTAAGTTCTTAATGTCTATTAGGTGTTTTTAATATTCTTTACGGCAGACCTTGTGGAAATTCATTAGTCAACAACATTGCTGAGTATTTTCTCCTTAAAACTGCAGTTTACCATAGACAGTCTAAAAATTGCAATTTGAAGCCGCCCCATTTTCAATGTCACAAATATGTTGTGACCACCTAACTGCCATTGAGTGGACCGAGTGGATCAGGAGCTGGTGTGACTGAGTGAAGGCTGAAACTAATTTTCCTATTCATGGATCTGCATATACAGAATGAAGCAAGGGTGCAGTTACATTTAAGCTTAATTACTGCATAACATAATTTCAGAGGAATAACATTTAAATTTGTTTAAATTTTAGTTTGTAGTTTTAAGGAATAAATTCCTTACAGGAACAGGGGGACTTTAAAGATGTTTGACATGTTTCTTATAATGTTTATTGGGTGAATAAGGACTAAATCAATATTCAAAACATTTTTCTTTAGGTTCGGTCTTCAGTTTCCCGCCGACTGTTGGGCTCCACGCGCAGAATCTCGCAGGTGTCATCAGGAGAGACCGAGTACAACCCTGTTGAGCCTGCTGGCAAATGAGTGTGCTACACACTCTCCATGTGTCTTCAGAAAAACCTTTACATGCAGAAGAGACAGAAGTTTGTTCACCGCGCATGTCCAGGAACACACAAAGACTTCATGTCCACTGTTCCATTCTACAACAGAGCTGCCGCAGAAATTAGCGTCAGTGAAACAAGTTTGAAACATTCAGACCTGCACTTTTTAGCGATGAAAGGGAAAGGAGCTTTCTTCTTCAAAATGCTATGATTTATACTGCTTTAAACAGACATTCCAGCGTTTGTTGGCATTCCAAAGTCTTGGTGAATGCTGACGACTTTGACTTTTTAAAAGCAGTATGTTCTGTCTTGTGAATCACAGACTGCATCTCACTGGCTGGAGCCCAAGGCACTGTGGCTCAGTGGTGGACAATTAGTGTTGGTCACTGAGTGACAAAACCCCACCACCTGAGCCATTGTTCAGTAAATTCCCATTGTAAATCTTTCTGTGCTAATTTGTCATTGTTAATTTTCATGCTATGGTCAACACTGCAATGTTGGTACTTCATCTGACACTTGAAAACATTCTTAATTTAGCAATGTTGTCTATACAGCCTTCTCTATACATTTTATCTATACGTGTATACTTGAAAGTATGTGGGTGTGTTGTTTTGTGCAGTCGCTTGTGAATTCTTTGAGTAACACAATAGCTAATGTTGAACTGAATTGAAACAGTTCCACTTTTGTATAATGATGTGCTTTGAGCCCTGCTAAGTCTCAAGACTTGATTAAGTACCTCTGGTGCCTTTAAACATGTAAACGATGTAAATGGGCATAGTTATTAATATTGCATTATATAACATGAACTCTTATTTAACATGATCTTTATGATCACTCGGTTTGGGCCTGCTGATGAAATTTACTGTTTTCTTTATTAGCACACCTCTTCATTTTTTAAACTGAATCTTTCATATGCTGTTATATAAAGGAAGTGCCTTTCCTGCCCACTGAGGGATTTACACAAAGACATTTTTGCAGTCAGAGAAACTATTAATTTTTCCTGAGATAATGAATGCATTTGTTTGTTCTTCCACTGTAAGACAGAGCTTTCTAAAACGGGTGAAAATTGTATTTGATATGAAAGCAAACCAAGTTATGTAGTCTGATATTGGCTTCTTTTCATGTAATGACCACTTTCAGATTTCCAGTGAATTGGGACATCTGGCATTCACTAAGTTTTACACATCCTGCTCCCCTTGTGTGTTGGGTTACTAAATGTTTTGGCTTATTAATTAGGCTCTCTGCCACCAATATATTTTTAGTAGCTTCAGCGTAATTTAGGACATTTCACCATGTTTAAATCCCTCCACAGGCTTTCCCCCAACATCAGCCCAGAAAATGTAATAAATGTCTGCAGATTCTGTCTGGGTATGGTAATAAATACAATCATTTACAGAAAGCCTAATTCATAAATTATTTTAGCACTTCTTGTACCTTTTTCGGTCGTTTTGCTCTTTAACTACAGTTAAGTGCCTTAACTGCTTTGTCCTTAATTTTAGTATAGTAATATTTGTTATATGTGAAACATAGGCCAGCTTGTCTTAATTGTACTGTGAATGTGTCTGTTGGCTGGGGCCACAATTCTGTGTGTATTTAACGTTGGAATTTTGTGTCTGGATGTTTTTTTATTGATGCACTATTGAGTGCTTTGAAGGCTGTGCTGTGTGTGTGGTGTCTGTGAGACACATGGGAGAGTTTGAGTGTGGAGGACACATTATACTGGCTTCACTGGATCGGGTGTGTTAAATCTGTCTTAGCGGAACACATCGGCCAGCAGCTGCACTGTTTAATACCACTGTTTCAAAACGACCCTCTGTATCACTGTAGTATCTCCATATCAAGTGCTAACACTTGAAAAACTATTACTGTATGTTTGTATAGCTTAAGGTGTAGCTTTCCCATAATCCTTTGCTGCACATGCATAAACTTTTGCACAAAGTACATATTTTTAAAGTAATCTCGAAAATGTAATGATGCCCTTTGGTTTATGTTTGGAAACTGAAGCCATAAGAGATTACATTCTTTTATAAATTGCTTATGACTAAATCACTCCGCAAAATGTCCTATTAAAGCAGGAACTATGTTGTCACACAGATTGAATTGCATTGTACTAATCAAAGCCTCATTTATGTTTGAATGACTGTGATCTTTAAAAGAGATCCAAACAGACATTCTTGTAGATTCTGTCTGAGCTCAACATGTATTCTATATTACGGTCTTTCTGTTCGTGTGATGTTATTGTGATGTATAATGTTTCTTTTAAATAAATGTATCAGTCTATATAAATTAAGTTTCAATTTTGCCTTTAATCAAATAATCTGTCGGAGAAAGTGTTTTGATCATATTTATTCATCCATTAATCCATCTCTTATTTACACCGCTTATCCCTATTGGGGTCATGGGTGATCATATACAGTTTTCCCAAAATGTAATTGGACACATTTTTAAACAAACTAGAAACAGATGTACTTTTTACATTTTACCATTTTTACAATGTTGCATTATATATATATATATATATATATATATATATATATTTATAAAACGGTTAGTTCCATTCCTCAATTCTGATTGGTCAGCAGCTGTGTTTTATTCACGATAAAGCACAGCTACAACCGCTTCACTCAACGGTTTTGTGTATCATTGAGCCCCCGCACTTAGAAGCACTCTGTTGCCGTTAGGGACTACTTTTTACAGCGGAAGGCAG